>VWZS01001730.1:0-10211 GCA_013397075.1 Rhabdornis inornatus | reverse complement strand
GATTGGGATGCTCGTGGTGCTGGGATTGGGATGTCGGTGGTGCTGGGATTGGGATGTCTGTGGTGCTGGGACTGAGATTCTCCTGGTGGAGGGATGGAGACATGGCAGGACTGGGATGCCCCCAGCAGTGGGGTTGGGATGTCTGTGGGGTTATGATGCTTGTGGTGCAGGGATTGGGATGTCAGTGGTGCTGGGATTGGGATGTCGGTGGTGCTGGGATTGGGATGCTCGTGGTGCTGGGATTGGGATGTCTGTGGTGCTGGAACTGGGATGTCGGTGGTGCTGGGATTGGGATGCTCGTGGTGCTGGGATTGGGATGTCTGTGGTGCTGGAACTGGGATGTCGGTGGTGCTGGGATTGGGATATCTGTGGTGCTGGGATTGGGATGCTCATGGTGGAGGGACGGACATAAGGAAGGACTGGGATGCCCGAGGCAGTGGGAGGGAAATTCCCAAGGTGCAGGGATAGAGATGACCGCTGTGATGGGATGGAAATGCCAGGGTGGTGGTGAGATTGGGATGCTCATGGAAGTGGGATGAAGATGCCCATGAAAGTTGGATGAAGATTCCTGTGCTGTTGGGGTGGAAATGTCCAAGCTTTTGAGATGAAGATGTCAATGGTGTTGGGATGGAGATGCCCAGGGCTGTGGGATGGAGATGCCCATGGCTATGGTTTGGAGATGCCCAGGGCTGTGGGATGGAGATGCCCATGGCTGTGGGATGGAGATGCCCATGGCTATGGTTTGGAGATGCCCATGGCTGTGGGATGGAGATGCCCATGGCTATGGTTTGGAGCTGCCCAAGGCTGTGGGATAATCACATCCCTCGCTCCCAGCCCGAGAGATGGCGCTGGCAGACTGCCGTGCACACAGCCGCGTTATCAGCTCCCGCAGCAGAGCGCAGACCCAAGGCAGGCGCGTTTTTATCTCTTATCTCGGTGCACTCCGGGTGGATGACGCTTTCTCAGCCGCTAATCTTGTGTCTGTCCCGAGTCCCTGAGGAGCCAGAGGAGCCGCTGGGCTTGGGAGCACTCCCAGCATGTAACCCTCAACTTCCAGGTCTGAAAGCCACGGTCAAAGGCAGGTCTAATTCAATTAAATGAGAGAACTGAATTTTCCTGGTAAAGAAAACACGATTGCTTTGTGGAACAGGAGGCCTAAGGGGCAAGGAGAAGGTGAAAAGTGCTGGCTGTGCCCAGCAGAAAATGCAGATTATTTTCTGGCCTATCTTGACCTAGTTTTTTTCACCTTTGTGGTGTGCAGGCTGCAGAGGTTCGTGGAGGGGCAAACCTCCGAGTTCTGGGACATCAGGAGTTACTTCTGGCTGCGTGTGTTGCACAGCACCCGGGGCTTTCACAGCCACGTCCGTGGTGAGCTTGATGAAAATCTTTTTTTTTAAAACCTCTTTTTTTTTTTTTTTTTTTTTCAGAGAAAAACCAAAAAACTCCACCCTGGCTGCCAGGCCTGTGTGATAAACAGGTGGCTGCAGGTAAAACCCAGCCCTGCACACTCAGGCTGCCCTTTCCTCAACATCTTCAGCGTTTCTGACACAGATGAGTCACTGGAAATCCCCCGTCTGGAGATATTTTTGCTCATCCTCTGGGGCTCTTCTCTCAAGCACCGTTTGATTCCACTTTGAGAGTCACATCACAGAGTCCTTGCTTCAGTTTTCCTGCACCAAATACTCGGAAGTTTGGAGAATAAGAGGAAGAAAGGTAAAGAGGGATCTATTTTAGGCAGGGCAGGTTTGCAGGGAGCCCATCTTCCAGAAAATGTCATTCACACCTTCCTGGTTTGGATATGAATTTCCCAAGCTGTGTTTGCAGTTAGGAGTTGCTGATATCTTTCCTCAGGAGCCAGCTTGGGAGAAAGTGGTGGATGTGTTTCAGGTTAAAATCCCTGTGGTTCCTAAAAGTTTGGAAGAGATCAGAAGCTGAGCTGGAAACAGGAGGCTCACAGAGCACTGTGCAGCAATAACCAGATGGAAAGGGAAAAGTCTGGAATCTCCTGGAGTTGGGAATGCCGTGGAAAAACACAGCTCCTTGAGAAGGTGCATTTCCACCAAAAGGTGCCTCTTCTCTGCTGTGATCAACAGGGTCCAGCAGTTTACATCCACCAATGAAAAAATCCCTTCTGGATTTGAGTCTGAATTCTCACTGTTGATGGATAGAAGTTAAGGTATCAGAGGTACATTTTGGACAAAGGGCAAAACTGTGGATCAACCTGTGTGTGCTGGAAATAGCTAGAAATGAGTGCTCCTGTGCTTCAAAGATCTTGGGGGATGTTCAAGTTGGAAGAGGTTTGGAGACAGCAGCATCACATTTAGAAGGTGTACAGAGCAGAAAACCCAAATGCTGCTGGTGTCATGCACAGAGAAACAGACAAAGAGTCAAGAAACCCCTCGAGCACAAGGAAAACACAGCCCACAACATCCAGAAAGACATAGGGAGGAAAATTCCAATGGCAGAGCCAGGTTATAGCTCTGGGGATTGATTTGCACCCCTTGTGCTGTTTTTTCAACCCAGCAGCATTGGCTTCTGTGAACAGAGACCCAGCTCCAAGAGATTTCTGCTAAAAACCCTGAAGTTCCTGCTGGAGAACCCAGGAGGGCTGTTCTGGACCCTGGGGATGTGTCTTGGATGGGAGAGGAGGGCAATTCCCAACCGCAGAGTTTGGATCATCATTTGGGCATGGCACTGGATAAATTTTTCCACCCCCCTGTGGTGATTGAGGATCCTGGATGGGCATCTTTAAAGGGTACAGGAGAAGGTGGAGGAATCCTGAGGAGCCCTTGGGGTGTGGAGAAGCAAAGGGACCACACTTTAAGAAGAAAAAGTGCCCAAAAGGTTGTTCTGGAATGATAAACTTGGCTTCAGGACAGATGTTAGCAGGAACTGTGGACTCTCATTCCCCAACATCAGCCTAATGGGTACAAATCTGCCAATTAGGGACAAATCTGCCAATTAAGGACCAATTAAGGTTCATCTTTAAATCCGTTCTCCCTGCTCAGCAAAGCCCTGGCAAGCATTTAACAACCAGCAATAGGTCAAGGTCCTTGTCCCTTTCATCTGAGGATCTCACAGCCCTTGATGAGGCTCGGCTGCCTTTCACTGTGGTAGGTAAAGGCTGTAATGTTATTTTAATATCATGAGCCTCATTTATAAGGATAAATTACAGTGGGAGATAAAGAGCACATGGACCCGTGTGGATAAAAATAAAAACCCATATTGCCCCATTATCTGGCATTGGTTAAGCTTCGGCTTGTCGAAGTTTTTTTGGCTAATTTCTCTCCTTTATTTTTTTTAATGAAAAGCTATTTATTTATAGCTAAACGCCAACTTTGAAGCCCGAGCCAAGCATTTGGGAGCTGCTCCGATAGGGCCCTTGAAAAGGAGAATTATGTGTGTTTCAGATGTTTCCAGAAGTTATTGTTTCAAGGCAGCGGGGACTGTGACATTTCTCCCAAGGAGCTCTCCCTCCCCTCGGCAATTCCAGAGGACACGGGCAGAGCAGATGTGTCTGAGCTGGGAGAGGGGTGCTGACAAGTGTGTGGGGGGGAAAGGCACGGGGAGGGGAGCAGATGAAAGGGGAATTTGGGCAGGAAAAGGCCTGAAGGTCCAGGGTTGGAGGAAAGTGCTCGGTGATGCCTCACACGAGCCTCAGCCTCACCAGGGTATGGGACACGAACTTGGGAGACCAGCACTGAATCCTGGAATGCTTTGGGATGGAAGGGACCTTAAAGACCTCCCCATTCCACAGGCAGGGACACCTCCCAGTATCCCAGGTTGCTCCAAGCCCTGTCCAACCTGGCCAGGGATGGGGCAGCCACAGCTTCTCTGGGAAATGGGGTCAAGGATCTGAGCACCTCCTTCGGCACTGACACCATTGAGCGCTTCCAGCTCAAGAGCTTCCTGCCATGGAGCTCTCACCAGGACAAGGCACAGGAGGGTCCTCACACCTCTGGCACCACTGCCTGGGCTCTGCTGCATTTCCAGAGGCCTTTCTGGGGGATCTGGACACTTCCCTTTGCAATGGAAACATTTCCTACACTTCTCCCAGGGGATCACTCAAGGCTTCAAGCAAAATCCTGTTGGCTACAAGGGGTAGGACTAGAAAACCTTTAAGGGTCCCTTCCAACCCAGCCTATTCCATGACTCTGATAATCCAAAACTGATCCCAGCACACGCCACTCCAGGGAAACACAGAGCTTCACTGGGAGCTGTTTCCCACCCCGGTGCATGGGATTGTCCCATCTCAGTGCCCTTCGTGCTTCCAGGCACCAACAGAGAGGCTGTTCCTGGCCACTTCTCCAGCACTGAGATCCCTTGAATGGCTGTGGGACACGGGAACATGGGCCATGGGAGCATGGGACATGGGAACATGGGAACATGGGAACATGGGACATGTTTTGCAGGGAACAGACAGATGGATTTCCATGGAGAGACAAGGGGATTATGGAAACAGGTGACTTTCTGTGGCTCCTGCTTTGGTGTCCTCATCCCCTCCCGACTGGCAGCAAGACACAGAGGCTTTGATGGCCTGGAGGGGACCCTGGCCCAGTGCCCAGAATGATGGTGAGGGGCACCCTCAGTGCTGCAATTCCTGTGGGATGATATCACTGACACAGCCCGGGGCTCCATCCTGGAGAACAGCGGCTGTGTGAGCAAGGGGAGCAGGGAAGAGCAGCAGGATCATCCCCCAGCGATGTGTGTGAAGCAGCTTGGACAATCTCCTGGGAAATGAGGAATTTTGCTGCCTCTCTGTGGATTCTCCATCCTTGAGTTGCTCTGTGCTGCCCCTGCAAGTACGAAATCAAATCCCATTGGCAGGTTTTCCCAAAAAGCTTTAGAGAAGAGCAACCCTTTGGACAACTGAGTCCTTCAGAGGCAAATAAATGGTTGGATTTTGGGGAATGGTTCTTCCCCCAGAGGGTGCTGGGCACTGCCCAGCCTCCCCAGAGAATGGGCACAGCCCTGAGGCTGCCAGAGCTCCAGAAGTGTCTGGACAGCACTGCCAGAAATGCTCAGGGTGGGATTGTTGGGGTGTCTGTGCAGGGCCAGGGGCTGGATGTGGTGATCCCTGTGGATCCAACTCAGGATATTCTGTGTTTCTGTGATGCTGTATTTGCACCATTGCCCTCCAGATCCACTGCTCTGGAGTAATTTGGGAGCCTGAGCCTGGAGCTCAGGATCTCTGAATTTTCAGGACTGGAGGGAGGCACTGTCCCAGGAGCTGCCATTTCCTTGGGATTTCTGCAGGATCACATCAACCTTGGGCCAAAACTGGTGCAGAGTTTCTGTAGCATTACACCTGATATCATCCTATTCCCTGTGCCATTGTCCCATAAATTATCTCTGCTTATTTAGGATAAGGGCACCACAGCAGTGCTCCATCCCTGGAGCACCTTTCCCCAGCCTGCTGTTGGCACAGAAATGCCAACTCTTTTGGGATTTGCCATGAACTTTAGAACCCAGCCCCGGAGGGGAACAGTGTGCTGGGCACACAGGAAGTGCCTCAGAGTTGATTTAAGGTGTTCCAGCCAGGAATCCACTCCAGGAGCCCACCTGGCTCTGCAACAGCTGATTTCCAGAATGAGGGGGGAAGGTGGAGTTATTCCATGACAGGTCTTTCTCCAGCCCCCTTTTGGAGCAGGAGAGATGCCTGAGCTCAGCTGCCTGTCCTGGCTCTGTTCCCATCCTCTGGCAGGGTCAGGATCCTTCAGGTCCTACCTGAGAAACCCCCTGGAGATCTCAGAGCAGCATCAGCCTCGCTGTTACCTGCACCACCCAAATTCCACTTCCCCACCCATGGAAGTTGGAGCAGAGTCCCTGACAAGCAAGAAACTCTCTCCTAAATAATGGAACAACCTCTTTTAGCCCCTCCTGGAAGCACTTCTCCTCCCAAGTCTTCCTTACAGAGGGAAAGGGCATTTTCTGCCTTCTATTGGAGCCCCTCTGCTTTGAGCCAGGCTGGGAGAGCTGGGGGTGCTCACCTGGAGAGGAGAAGGCTCCAGGGAGAGCTCAGAGCCCCTGCCAGGGACTAAAGGGGCTCCAGGAGAGCTGGAGAGGGACTGGGGACAAGGGATGACGGGACAGGACACAGGGAATGGCTTCCACTGCCAGTGGGCAGGGATGGATGGCATATTGGGAAGAAGTTCCTCCATGGGAGCTGGTGATGCCCTCGCACAGGTGCCCAGAGCAGCTGTGGCTGCCCCTGGATCCCTGGCAGTGTCCCAGGCCAGCTTGGACAGGGCTTGGAGCAGCCTGGGACAGTGGAAGGGGTCTCTACCTACGGCAGGAGGTGGCATGAGAGGAGTTTTAAGGTGCCTTCCTATCATGTTTTATCTTCTCTTTTCTGCCAGAGTTGGAATTAAATGCTCAAGAGATGGAATTTCTTGTTCGGATTTGGTTGTTTATTAATTCTTATCTATATTACAGTGAGTTCTATAGTATTTCTGGCTAACAAGCTAAAAATGGAGATGTAGCTCTCTCTCTACAAGGCCTTTTAAGGGCCAATCTGTTCAATTAAGAATGGACACCTAAATTATTTTTACTTTTAACCCAATAACCAACCACCTGTGACCTGTGGAATTTTCTATCCAATTACATAAAATCACCTGAACCCATGAAGAAGAAGGTGAAGAAGAAACCTCCATCCTAAAACCTCCATCTTGCTTTCCATATATCACTATATTCCAAACCCCCAAATTCCAGATTTTCCACCATGTGATATTACACACTTCTATTCAAATTACACACCCACGATCTCAGCTCTATCACCCAATTTTGGAAGCCTTCTTCACGACCTCAGGTCAAAAGCAGTGCCCTCCTGGGGTCAGTGCCTGACAGCACAGAAAGCCTAAAACCCTCAGTTTCAAGGGTTCCAACACCTTCCAACCCAAACCTTTCCATGATTCTGCACAGACCCAAACCACCCATTGCCAGCCTGTACAGATGGTGCTCAGCATCCTTCTCCTGGGCACTAGAAGTACTGATGGATACAGGGATACAGGGATGCTTTTAATTTTTGCAACACCACAGGGGAAAAGTTTCCAAAGTGGAGTTGCAGTTTGTAAATAGCTAAGCCAACAAAACACACCAAAATCCCAGCTTTTCATCCCGGACCCATGATGCCACCATGGGCAAAGGGAGGAAGAGAGGAGTCCAGGTCTGTTTGAAGTGCAACTCCCAGCTCCCCCTTCATTTTGGAGCCACCAGCAATGTAACCATGAGCAAGAGATCTCCCATTGCCCCCCTGGAAATCTGAAAGCCATCAGCACACTCGGGAAAGGGAGGAAAAGAAAAATGTGTTTGCCAGTTGCAGCAGATGTGAGGGCAGTGTCCTGGACAGCTTTTATAATTCTATAAATATCGGGGGCAGGAGGTTGTTATTAAACACCAGTAATTAATACAACATGCAGTGTCCAATTAGCAGCGTCCTGCCCTCCTGTGCATGTGGGGAATTCCCAGATGTGGCACAAAGCCGGCAGAAATCAGGATCAGGCAGGAGTAGCCCTGAATCCAGTCCCCCGAGCGTGGAGGATGAGCTGATCAGAAAACAGATGATGGCAAACGCTGCAGACATCAAAGCCTGCACGAGCACATCCCTGCACATCTTCCAGGCACACGCAGGGAGAGCTGGGTGCCAGCGCTCACCCAGAGAGCCCAGCATGGAAAGGTGGAAAAAGGAATGAATCCCAGAGCTGCAGCTGCTCCCTACATGTTAATGAGCACAGCAGAGGGCTGCAGAACATCTGCATGTCCAAGGACACCCGCTGGCTCTGAGGAAACTCTGCTCTGCACAGCACAAGGTGTGGAAATGTCCGGCTAACTCCTCTGGATGCTGCCGGAAAAGCCTGGAGACCATTTCATTAATGGATGCTCTTGCTCCTCTTCCAGAAATATCTGAGGCTGGATGCTTTCAACAGTGCTCTGGGAAGCTGGGACTGATGGATTTCCAAAGTAAGCTGAGGAGATATTTGGGGTGCTGTCTTGGTTGGAAAGACAGGTGTCTGCTAAGAAAGGCAGGAGCCTCTCTTTGAAACGGACAATGTAAACCCCCTCCCTCCAAATTATTATAATTTTGAAATTAAGGGGCTCACAGGCAAAGATATGGGAATAGGAATAACAGTTCTTTACTAGGAAAAATTAAAATAGAAACACAGTAATACCAAAAAAAAAAAACAAACCCAAAACACTGCCAGAGTGAGAATCCAAGCTGCCCCCCGTCAGTCAGGCAGGGTGTTGGTGCAGTCCCATTCCATGGTGGCTGCATCCTCCTGCAGTGACAGATGTGCTTCTGTTGGAGCAGTGCTCCTGGAGAAGGTGCAGTTTTCCTCCAAAGCTCCAGGGATGATGTGGAAGGCTCTGGTTTTCCTCTGGGATCCAGTGGGAAAAGGCTGCTCTGATGTTCCAAATCTCAGATTTGATCTGGGTAGGAAATGCTTGGCTCCTCCCCCTGGGTGGAGCATCTCCCAATGGGATGATGGAATTTTATCAGTCATGCACTGGGACTCCATGGCCATTAACAGGAGATATCTCCTGGAGGAAGGATGGGCTGTGGAAAAGATAAAGAACACTGCTCCAGCTGGTTTAACAGATGGTGATAGAATACACACCCCTCGTCACATCTTGCATTGCAACCCAAGACAGGTGCGAAGGGGGACGGGTCATGCTGAGCCCCTGTGAGCTGGGTTATGCAGGGGGGGCAGGGACCTTCTGATGTGTGAAGAGAAGAAGCTCAGATGTGCTGTGGTGGAAAAATGGGAGCGTGTGTGGTGCTGAGATGGGACATCAGGAGCTTTCAGAACCGGCTGTGTGGACCAGGATCAGTTTTTTCCACGTTGGGTTTGCCCACAGCAGCAAGGATGGCTCTCAGCCCTGTCTCATTGTAACTCGGAGGTGTCAGGAGCAAAGAAATGATTTCAGGAAAGCTGAAATTTCAGGGAGTCATGTTCCACTGCAGCCACATAATGCCAGGGCACCAAGCCCTGGGAGCCCTGACAGCACTGCCAGTGCCCACAAGGAATTTGCTCCTCTGCTCATTGATGGAAGTCCCTAAGAACATCCCCTGAGGTGACCTGTCAGTGATGACCCTCAGTTTAACTCCTGAGCTGGGTTTGTGAGCCTAGATCCTTCCCCAGGGGACAGCAGGACAGGCTGCAAGGTGGGAGCACTCAGAGCAAGCAAGCAGCAAAAACCTGCCCTGGCTGCTGCTTTCCAACCTGATGGGAGCCAATCAATGGGATCCAGACTGACTTTGGGAAGCTCTGCTCAGCTCTGCTCCCTGACCCTCCCCTCTGCCCTGACCCTCCTGGGTGTTCCTGGATGGAGGGGGACCCCCGAGCAGCAGGAGCACTTGGAAACCTCTCCCCTCATCAGCACTGATGAGCCCAGGGTTTGTAACTCTGGAAAGGCTCTTGTTTGGATTCCCACCAGCAAATTTGGCCAAGTACTTTGAGATGGCTCCCTGAGGGACGCTCATGGTGGGAGGGAGAAGCCAGGCCTGGGTATGTGCCTGGTATTATCCTCTTTAGGCTTGGCCTGAAGTGCAAATGCATCCCTTGAAGCTGGTGGCTTGGAATTGAGTCTTGAGGATGTTGTCCAAGCTTATTCCCTGAGCAACCTCCCCTTGCAACATTGTCTTCACCTTCCCCAGACCCTCATGCTCAGCTCAGCGTGATTTAACATGAATTAAGAGCAAGGGAGGAGCACAAGGGGGTTGTAGCAAAGGGGCTATAAAGCCCCTCCCCTTGGAGGCACAAATCCCACACACAGCCCATGGCTGAGCTTGCCACAGCCACGGGATTTTGGCTGCAGACTCCTGGTGCTGAGGTGTGAGGGAGAATGCAAGTATCAGTGATTTATTTTATTGCCTGTGTGCAAAAGAGTCTTGGCACAATGAGGGAAGGTCGCTGCCAGCTCCAGGCCAGCCGGGCTATCCCTGGTGGAAAATGAAATGAATGAACAGGAATATTTTTCCATAAGAGCAGAGTGAGGGAAGGAAATGATCCTCCTTGAACATCCATCTCGAATTCTCTGACCTTGGAGCAGTCTGGCTGCCGGGCCCTGGGATGAGAAGAGCTGATAAAACCCTCGCCAAGCCCTTGTTCCCAGCTCCATCTGGGCTATCCAGCAGGGAGGACTTGCATCCCCTCAAAGGGCCGTTTCCAAGCCATTCTGTCTTGGTTCAAAAGACAGGTATCTGCTAAGAA
>VWZS01001729.1:210686-233140 GCA_013397075.1 Rhabdornis inornatus | reverse complement strand
TTATATTATCAAGATTTTATGAGTATTGTAGGGGCTGAGTTTTTAAGAGGATGCTGTGATGTCTGTAAAGTGAAGTAGCTTGATTGCCTTTACCCAGACTTTTGGGAAATGTGTGTTTGTACCTAGAAATAGTTTCTGTGAATCAAATGGATCAAAATTTTCAGCTGGACTTCATCGGCATGGCTGAACTGCTTTTAATAGTTAAAAGATACAAAAATTATAATTTTCATTCACAGAATAATGAAACTATTCAGCTGCTCAGAGTATGATGACATCTGAAGATTGCGTTGTTGCTGTTCTTCTTGCTGAAGGATGTTAAGGCAGGGGCAGCTTAAAAAGTTCACAGAGGAAAACAGAAAAATTTCACAGCTTGTCACTGACAGACAAGAGCTTTTAGGAACATACTACTTGTTAACTTAGGAGTTTCTTCATGCAGATTTCATGAATACAAATTATTTTTTGTTCTTATAGAAATAAAAACTAATTAGCTTTTGTCACGTAGTCAGTGCGCAGATCCTCTGTAAGTGCAGTTTAGAATTAAGGTGAAACAATTGCTTGGAAAAATAACCAGTCTAACTGATGTCACAAATTACTACTAAGCAGTAATTTAGCAGCTAATGCTGTATATAAGGGTGTTTTGAAATTTCTATTAAGTAATTTTCCATTAAGTACTATGTATATATATAATAGTTTTTAAATATATTAACTACTGGAGGAATTGTGAAAATAATTGCAAATAATGTAATTTGTAATGCATCAAAACAGTGTCAGACTATGATTACATGCAGCATTTACCTATGTGTTCATTTTTACCTGGATAGAAGTCTCTACCACCTTTGCTGTCATTAAATATGAACCAGTCTGTGGCCTTTTTGTTTAGATTATTTTCTCATAAGTCTTTGGAATACAGTGAATATTGCAGACTGGGAAATGGGGGTCAGTAAAGGTGTTTGCTTGGTTTGGTTTGGTTTGGTTTGGTTTGGTTTGGTTTGGTTTGGTTTGGTTTATGAGGGTTTTTTTGTCTGGTTGGGGATATTTTTCTGGTTGTTTCTTAGTTGTGTTTGTTT
The DNA here is from genome assembly GCA_013397075.1 of Rhabdornis inornatus. Lineage (NCBI taxonomy): Eukaryota > Metazoa > Chordata > Aves > Passeriformes > Rhabdornithidae > Rhabdornis > Rhabdornis inornatus. Next base: position 232,073 of record VWZS01001729.1, on the reverse strand, counting down.
GGATTTTTGCTGTGTCAGAAATTTCTGAGTGTGTAATTTGACATGGTGAGAATCACTACAGAATTTTTTACTCAGAGTGAGTCCAGTTGTGTACACTCTGAAACTTTATGCTGCTAGACCAATAAGACTATGCTAAGTGAAAATGATTCTTGTGATTGTATGTGTGCCAGACCACATTGTTTAATCTGCTCTTGACCAATAAATATTTCGGAGTCTGAGCTGAAAACATTTCATGGGAACAGTTGTGGTTGTCATCTTCCAACTTTTATTGGTACAAAACCAATCTTTATAACTGAAAAAGTTGCTGTAATTTTTAAGAATTTGCCTCAAATGTGTGTGAATTTATAAGCAAATGAGGCATATGAAAGAAGTGTAGTTGCATTTTTAATTTTTTCTGATGTCTTTATTCACCCTTGCCATATATGCTTACGAAGTATACGATATGATATAATTTTTGGCAATTTTTATTCTGAGCTAGTAAACTTTTTAATATTTCAGGCATATGATGATGTTTAGTCCTAAATTGAATTATTTTATACTAGGAACTTTCTTACACCCCAAACAGAGCATCTAGAAGCAAATGTATTGGGGTCTGTATCCTCTAGATATTGTGTTCATAGTAAGTTCACATGCTGAGTTATCTGCTGTTGGACTGCAGACGTCCTATTTCCTGTCAGTTTAAAGAAGGTGACATTTTATCCTCGTATTCACCTTTTCATTAGAGGAGTATGTCCATAAAAATGTCTATATACAAGAATAGTTTGCAGTAGCTGTGGAAAGAAGGGGGATAAAGTAGTAATTTCAGTATTTTGTCAGGCATTTTATTTGAGTGCAGACAAAACGTATTACATATCCTTAAAGCACAACACAGAGAACAGGATAGCAACTTTAAAATGGATAATTCTATAACATGATGAAATGTTAATTAATTAATTCCATTCACTATTTCAGAATTCTACTTAAACTTTAGAAAGACAATGTGGAAGCGCAGAAGGGAAGAAAGAAAGGTCCTATGCTCGTGCCAAGATACTCAAATGTTCCAATCAAATTGAGTTATTTTAGTGTTACGTTGAAAATATATTTTATGGAGCCATAATGTGCAAAAAACCTCCGCTTCTATCTGGATGTGGTAAACCATCTCTGTTTCAGAAGTTCCTGTGCCCCTGCAGGGACAGCTTGACTGTTTGTTGAAGCAGCAGCCTAATTTCTGTGGGGTTAAACTCTTTAAAACAAATAAATGCAAGCTCAGTGTATTTAACGTGAGCTAGCAATAAATTCAATTTTCCGTTGTATATTAAGGGTGTGATTTGCAGTAGTTTAATAGTTGTCACTTCAGCTTTTCAAGGTCCCAGCAGAAGTGCATACCGAGCAGCAGATGGTGGGAGCCCTCAGGTCTTGAATAACAAAGCTTGTGGTACTCCTCAGAAGTCTATGTTACGGATATCTCCCACTCTGATTTTATTTTTTTTTTAGCTTGACAAGGTATCAAAATTCACTATTAGTATGAATATCTGAGTTGGCGCTGGTATAGAAACAAGCAAAATGTGGGTGTTCTTGCATTTAAAAGATAATACTGTAGCAATTTTATGATGTCCTCAAGAGAATTTAAGTGCAGAAATATGAGAAGCTGATTTTAAGTGAATTTCACTTATTTTAATTACACTTCTGTTATTTTAACTGCATTTATTGATGTTACCAAGGAGAGTTCCAAAGTGCTGAAAGACTCTGGTACTGTAGCTGGTAACATATTGCATCTTATTTTTTTGGCAGATTTAATTGCAGTGGAAGGTTCCCATATAGATTGTTGCTGTGCTTAATGAACTGTGCTGTGGAGAGTTTTTCTTGAACTATGCACTGCTGTTGTTAAGGGAGATTGAAAATAGTTGTCAGTTCTCAATCAAAATTGCCCTCATGTTAATAAGCACAACTGTGTGTGCAGTTTAATTGTGTTTGCTATCAGAGTGCCTAGGAGCTTAGGTCACAATCAGTGTCAAGAAACTGACAACATTAATTGTGGAGATAATTTGTGTCAATGCTTAATTAGCAACCTTTATAAAGATAAAGGCAACAAATACTACTTTTCATTTTTGCTTCTGCTGGGTTATGATTTCACATACCCTTACACTGATGGTGGTTGCTTCATATCTAACAACATGAACATGTTGATTGAGTAATAAAAAGATGGATTGCATAATACTTACCTGTTTCCATGGTAGATAATTTTATAAATTTATTTATGTTCTCATAATAATAATAATTTATCTTCTCTGATATCATATGATACCCGAAAGATAACTGCCTTACTTCCAATATTATGTATTGGAGGAGAGTGGTGACAATGTTTTCTATAAGAATTACTTACTCATGTGAAAAGAAGCTGTGACCAGATACATACCTTACTTTTTTTTCAGCTAGGTTACTGTCTAAGTGAAAGACAAAGATCACCCCAATTCCTTTCTATACTGGACTGTGAAGCTTTTTTATTGATGTAGATAGTATTAGTCACATCATACAAGAAAGTGGCTTTTATATACGATCTTAAAACCTTGTTTTCCTTGAAAAATGCCCACAAGTTGAAAATTGCATCATTATGTACACCTACCCATGTTGTCTGTGTCTAATGCTATGTTTCTAATGCTGCGTGGTTAACAAACAACAGCTTTACTAATTGTTGGTCCAGCAGAAATTCACATAGGATGGCAAAAATACTGTTGTTCAGGCAGCTGGAGCCATGTTACGTGTTCAGTCCTATTTCTGCAACTCAACAGTGTAGGTAATAACACTCTGCAGTAGCTAGTACGCAATTTTTGTAAGAGGTCATGGCAGCTACAGTCGTTTACCAGATTTTGGACAGTTCTGCATGAAGAAATTGCTGGAAAACTTGGTTGTACCTCTTATGGCAATTAAATTTGGCAAAAGATTTTTAATTTAATTTATTACTACATGTGCTATTTGCTGCCCATGAGCTACTGTATATAGTTACTGTGTGCTGTTGGACTTCCTCATGAAGTGTTTCTCTTTCAGTGGCTGGAGTTCTAACAGTGAATGCACAAAATGTCAAAACCAAAAGAGAATGGCAGCGTGCCATTTTTCACTAGGTGGCCCACGATTACAACTTGTGCCACAAAATGTCAGTATATCAGATTCAGTCAAGTCTCTTTATGTATCACAGTTCCAAGTTAAAACATACATAGAAGGGGTTCAAAGAGAGCATTTCAAAGAAACCCAGATGTTCTTCATCAGAATATATTTTGCCTTTCTTGTGGTCCAGACATAAAGCCTGTGAGAGAAAGAGAAACCCTTGAGAAAGGATTTCTGTTTTTTTCACTTAAAGTATGTTTTATTTGCTGTGGTTTTGGCAGTTTTTGACATCAGAGAAGTTCTTTCATAGTTTCCCCATGGCAGTAGTGGTACACTGTTTTGCTGAGATGTGCTCTTACATTTGGGTTTAGGTACATTTTTACCAGGAAAATTAGTAGAGTGGATACTTCTAGAACCCTTGAGCATTCTGAAATGTTAAAATCTAACACATTTTCTTGACATTTTTGTTAAAGAGCATGGAGATTTTCAGGATCATTATATTTTTTTAAAAATGCCCTTTTTTACATTAGGGTAAAAAGTTCCCCTAATTTCATTTTGTAAAATGGCATCTTGGCATTTTAAACTATTTCAGGATTTCTTCCAGTGCTGCATACATGCATGACAGTAGTCTGCTGGGTTTCCTACATTCAAATAAACATGCTGACAGGAAATACTGCCTATGGAAAGAACAGTTTTTCAGAAAAAGGGGTTAGACATCAGAACTAAAGAACAGCAACATAGAAATTAAAACTAATACAGTACAGGTACATACCTGTCAGAATTAGAGGAAAGTGAGTAAGAGGGAAGAAGTAGGAAACATAAAGGAGCTGACTGCTGATATATGAAGATGAGAACAAAAATGAATTGCAACAGATGATATAATGCAACTACTATGGAGGATGGCTTCATAGCAAAGACCTGAGATTTTTACCACTTTTTGTCCCTAAGTTCTCACATTGTATCGTTTAAATCACTGTCTGAAGGTGCATAGTATCTTTAGAAATTTTTTGCTAAGAAAGATAATTATGTGAAGATTTACAGGAGTTTTTCAGTATTTTTATTCTCTGTTTAGATGTAATCTTACAGATTTTGGTATTTTATATTTAAAAGTCATATATTGTGTTGCTCTAAATTGGAAAATTTTGTCTCACCGCAAGTGGAGTAATAATTTCAACTTGGTGTAACAGAAATAAAGGTAAAAGGAATAATGAATTAAAATGGCATTTCATACTTTCAAAACTGTTTCTCCATTTCTCTCCCTCTCTTGTTGCAGTAGTTGGATCTTTTTTTACTTCTCCTTTCTGACATAGTAGAATTTGGGAGTGAACAGGAGCTATACACAAAACTGTGCCCAAGGATAAATCTCTCTTCTGATACAGTCCTTTTTGCCTGGACTCCTAATGCATAGTAATTTACTTCCACCATGCAAAATTATAAATGCTTCCTCCTAAATGTCACTGATGTTAGTGTCTCAAAGGTGAGCATCCTGTTTTCATGACACCCTGTGATCATAGCATCAAGTAGCAAATCATTATATTATTCCAGTTGATGGATGAGCTCATTTTTCAACGGAAGTCAAATTGGATTTTATTTATAATGGTGATAAAATATAATGTGGTCTTGCTATTCCAATGCCATTAGATTTTGGTTTTAATAACAAATTTCACTAGTAAAATCTCTAAGGATTTCCTGACCTTTTAGGGTTTTTTAAATAATGCTTTCTCTTGCAGGTGAATGATATCACTGGAGAAACAAACAATTTCCTTCTTTTTAAATTTTGAAATCTTGATGTGACTTTTTAAAAATACATGTTTACTGCTTGGATTCATTTGGGTAATTTTATTTTTGTTTGTTTGTTTCAGCACCACCAAAGTTTACAAGAACTCCCGTTGACCAGACAGGGGTTTCAGGAGGAGTTGCCTCATTCATCTGTCAAGCCACAGGAGATCCAAGACCTAAAATTGTCTGGAACAAAAAAGGAAAGAAAGTCAGCAATCAGAGATTTGAGGTATTAGGTCCATTGTTCTGTTCCTCTGAAAAACATTTTATTCCAACCTTGTTTTTAATCCCACTATGTGTGCTTTATTAACCGTGATTTAGCAAAATAGAATTGACCACCAGGGATAATTTGGTGGGAATAGTCTTGTGAAGTTTTTAATTTTGAAAACTGGTTTTGCATAGAACCATTAAAAAGAAAACTGTAACTGCTGTTTTCTAAGATAGCGTGGTTGATCTGAGGAGCTCTGTGGTGCCTCTGTTCAGTTTGCTGTCTCATCAAGGAGCTGGTGGAACATTAGTTGAGCAGTGACTGCTGTCTGCCAAGAGTCAACCACCTCCTTTTGTGACAAGGTCCGTTGAGCAGGCCTTTGCCTTTGGCTGCTTCTGCTGCCACAATTCCTTACCCCTGTTGAGGAAAGAGATGAAAGGGTCACTGTAGTTCCTGATGCTGAAGAGGAAAAGTAAAACTTGCTTGTTTTTGATTCTTTTCTTAACAATAAAATTCAGAAAAGTCTTGGAGGAAGGTGTTGCTCCCCACAACCTTCAGTTAAAGGAAACAATGAAAACAATCTGCTCAAAGGATTCTGGTTATTTGGGGGAAAGAAGAAAACAGGTATTATTCCCTCTTGTAGTGGCAGGAATAATTAATGTCAGATATGGGTTGATCTTTAACATGAATTAAAAACTCATAAAATGGGGGAAAGCTTTTACAAGAGATATCAAAACTGGTACTCAAGAGTGTATAATTGTCTCTTAAATGTTTTCTGTGTCAGGTAAGAGACTTCTGTTTGCTTAAAAACAACTGTTCAAAGATTAATGATTTGTATATAAAACAGTTGTGCCATGCGTTTTATCAGCAAATGATCTAACATATAGTTGCTAACAACCAACTGAATATTAAAATCCTCTATATTAATTTCTATTAGCATTTGTGAAGATTGCTGGTCCCAGCTTTCAGGTTAGATTTTTTTTAGAAGAAATGCATTTCTGCTATATACCAGATTTATTTTCTTGATTTTTGGTTCAATAAATATCTAAAGTCATTGGAATTCGCTCATTAACCATTGTAACTTCTGGCTTGTGTATTTACTAGAACATGAAAAACAAAATCATTATTTAAATGTTACCTCCTAATGCCAAAAACTGTTTGCATTTTACGGAGCATATGCAGAGCAGTAATGGGCTAGAGGGATTAACATGGAAGTTTTATCATAAATTTTACACAATTTGTCCTCTTCACAGAACTTTCACTCAAAGCGAATTCTAAACAGAGAAAGGTTGAGCATGTATATGTTTACTGTGTGTTGTTCTGCAATATGTCATGGTTTATTTCCTTAATGTGTTGCTTTCTAGGTATGTGTGTACCTGTTTTTAAGGAGAATAGGCAAAAAATAGTTTTGTTTCCCTAAAAATTATTTGAATAACTATATTTTTGTAACTATATAAAACACCTTAACATGTTTAAAAAATGCCTTTAGTGGACTGTTGAACAAACAGTATAACCAAGTAAGATGGAGTGTATTTCAGAGAAATAGATGACACTTGCCAAGTGTTTTATAATTTTTATCATGTCCACTGAGCAGAGCAGTTACAAAGAAAATATTTTGTTTGGTTTCTTTTCCTGTTCTTTCACATTCATATTTTGTATGTTTCTCTGAGTTACTTAATGATGAAAGTCATTAGAGTGTTTTACCTGACACTTGTCTTTATGTAAATACGGCTAAACAGTAAATACAGTTCGAAAGGACTCTAGTGGTCCATCTTTTCCACATGCTTTCCCAGGGATGCTGGGGGTTACTTTTCTATAATTTAATGAACCTGGAAAGTCTCCTACAGGGTTTCATGAAACTTGTCATGATTATTTGTCCCCCCCATAACTCTTTTTCTGGAACTTGATGTATGTAGCAACTGGAGAAGAAATAGTTTATTTCCTCTCTCTTGACTGTTTCTATATTTGAAGACTATTGTCATTGAAATTTCTTGCTCAGCAGCTAATTCTCCCAACTTATTGAGAATAGCAGTGAAAGCTAGGCATTGCTTCTGAAATTAAAATACACAGTAAGACCTTGAGGGTCTTCTCTATTAATCTTTCAGCTTTTATTTATATTGCAGATACAGACTCTGAATGAGGATCTTTCTTTTCTCCTCTTCCTTCAAATTAATTCAAATAATGGTAATTACAAAAATCTGATTTAATTTGCTGAGAAGTCCTTCTCAGAGGAACTTAAAATGGAACAGAAAAGGGAAAAATAAAAGTTAAAAATGAGATCATTCTACCCTGTGTGCAAAAGTGCTTTTATTAAAAAATCTCTGTCATAAAAAAATAAAATCTCATTCAGTAGATGGGGAAGAGTTAGAATTTAACTAGCTGTGATATGCAGGAAAGGGGAGAACTCATCACATGAAAAATAAATCCCTTTTAAAATACATATTTTTGGGACACCAGACATGAAACTTAATCGCTGCAGTATTGCCCAATCCAGTCTGCTGCAGTTGTTTTCAGTGTCTGTCCAGATACGTTTATTCAGAGTTTGGGTTTAAACAATAGCAATTCTCTTTTTAAGTATGTCTGTGACTATACAGATCCTGTGCTCACATTTTTTATCTGTAAATTGTCCGTCTGACTGCTTAAAGACTGTGAGATTTTTTTCTCCCTCATAAATGTCAATTTATCAAGAATTCTAGTAATTTGTTTAATTGTGCAAATATCAGGTGTGTATTTTGTCTTGTGGAGATTTGTTTAAGGCGATAGCTTTACTGAAAGAACAAGAAAAAGTAATACATCCTATGGGCTATCAAACAAATTCAGTATCAAGAAACCCCAGGGTTTTTATCTTACTTTCACCGTTCCCAACGCTAAGCAGAAACTGAGCAATTTCTACAATGAAAATAGCGAGATGCAGGGAATATTTACCACCATTTCTAACCCTGTACTTTATATCTCTCTTATTGTCAACATGTACAGAGATCTGGTAGGTTGCTTGTGTGAAAATAAGACAGAAAGACAATAGACGTACAGATAGGCACATATGTAGATCACTTCGTGCATGTATGTATAGATGATGGACAGGTATTAATTATTTTGTAGAGTAAAACAAAATAAAAAAATTATCCTTTGTTTGTAAGTGCCATTTATCTGATGTATGTATCTGATATCTCTCAGTGATTTTTCTAAATTTATTTTTTTAAAAGTAGATTAAAAAGATTATTACTATTACTTAATTATTAAGAAAGTTTTTTCCAGGACCTGTGGACCATTGCAGTACTCACCAATATTTGATGTGATTCTGACTGCAGATCAAGAAGGAAATAAGATCTGTTCAGTGAATTTTCTCATATAAATGTTATTATTTCTTGTGTGAATATTGCAATTTTAAAATGAAATCTTAGATTGGCTTTATTATGTAGTCTCCTGAATGATCACTTTGTTGGATAAATTTGCTTATTTTGCGGGTTAAGTACAAAGCTAAACTGAGTCATCCTGTTTGGTTGAGAAATTGCAGTTTTAAACTTTGGAGCCAAATGAGTGAGGGAACTGCACTCTGTGAGTAGAGAGGGAATATATGCTGGCAGCAATTAAAATGAATGTAACTGTCATTTGAAGATAGAGTACTTTAGCTAAGGGAATTGAGAGGCATTGATGGTGAACTTCAGAATAGGAGAGCATTAGGTCACAGACTTTTTTCTTGCAGCCCTTGTTTGCTGGGTTGTGGGTTTTTTTGTTTGTTTGTTCGTTTGTTTTTTGTCCTGTATTTCTTGAAGCTATATTAAAGTGGCCACTGAGTACCCACTGAACAGCAATATATGTTCCAAGTGTTGCCACTTGAACATTTTCCCATATGACTGGAATTTGTCCTGGTAAATAAATTTGAAAAACGAACCTGTCTTTGGTGACTTGAATACCAACAGGCCACTGCTGATGAACAGATTAGCTGAGGGATAGGTATTTGTAACAACATCTGTGACAGCTTTTGTTTCCTTTTATAGGTAATAGAGTTTGATGATGGATCTGGATCAGTTCTCAGAATACAACCACTGCGCACACCACGAGATGAAGCTATTTATGAATGTGTGGCTTCCAACAGTGTTGGTGAGATAAGTGTGTCCACGAGACTCACTGTTTTACGTGGTAAGTTCTTTCTAAGCATAACTAAGTCACTTTACAGAGCTCAAAGTACTTCATTGTTGTAAAGTTGTGATTTTCTCTGGCAAAGTTAAATACAGTTCTTTACAAGTGGACCTTACTATAGTCCTGATGCTGTTCATTATAAACTTTTTTACATAATACTTGACCACCGTGTTTGTGACTTTTGACCATAAAATCGTAATGTGAGTATGTAGGGTATGACAGATAAGAGTGAAGAAACTAAGAAATAAGTGAAACAGAAGAAATAAGCCACACACAACAGGTTATATCAATTACTACTCTAGACGACCACTTTATAAATGCATTTGGCTCGGATTTTAGTGCTGCCCTGGGTACCTTAGCTTTGTTCAATCAGCATTTACATAGAAATTTGCTCAATTAACAGTGTCCTTGAAAAGTTGCATGAACAGTTTTTAGATGAGGTTAAGCTGCTGCAAAATTTCCACCACAAGAGGCAGTCATAAAAAAGGTGAAGGTTTCTTCCTCTTCAAATACATGTCACCTGAACTGTATTATTTCAATAAGAAGTTTTGAAAACAGTAAAGAAAAAAATCAATTTTTTCAAGTCTGTAAGGGGTGAGGATATTAATGTACTGCCAAGCCTATTGTCTAGATAATACTCAGGGGAGAAAATACTAGTAGTCAAACGACCTGAACATTTCATTTTGTCACCTGGAAATTAATAGAGACTGGATTTGAAGACACTTCATGAAATATCACACTCTTCTGTTTGCAGGGCTGGCTTTATGACTGAAGATTACTCTCTTGTATTTTGATATTACATGGCATTACAAGGTTTGCAGAATTACTAGGTGCCTGTTTATAGGAGTTGAAGATGATTAAACAGCTTTACAGAATTTAGAGGAAAATTTGTGGTATGTGTAATTGCAGTATGTTTTTTTCTTGATCCTCTACCCCAAGCAATATAGGGTGACAAGAAGATTTCTTTTTCCTGTTATTTTCTGAAGTGGGATTTTTACTGGAAAAAAAATTTCTATAATTTTATTAGCTGCTTTAATTATTACAGACAGTCCTGACACTAACATTGGAGACAACTAGCAACACTGTGTGCATATGTATCAAATAGTAACCCTAAGGACACACATATTTTTTTTCTTAGAGGAAATCTGATGTAAGCAAACCTTTTCAGTATTTAAGACTGTTACCTATAATACCATGATTGTTCCTTATATTATCATTTGAAAATGCTTCCCCGTCTAGCCAGTGAAACAGGAAGATTGGTAGATTGACGTTTTAACAGCACCTGTTCTTAGCTCCCTAAGAAAAAAATTTGCCTTTATTAAGTGATAGGAGCACTTTCTATTTACAGCTTTCACATTGTTTAAAATAAACACAACATGACATTTTTATATTTTATTAAAAGTTTTGCGAACTAAGGGGAGATTGGGAAGAGGAGCATGGAAAAGCAAAAAACAGTGTGAAAACTCAGGTGGAAATAGTATTCTTTGTCTTCGTAGTTTCTTGTAATGTATTTACAAGACTACTGATCATGAAATGTGCATGCATGTGTTTTGAAAGAGTGTGCTCTAAACCAAAGTTCTCATTTTGGCTTTTGTAGAGAAGCAACAGCCCTCATATCTCTCTACCAAGAACCACAGCAGTTACAAAAGATTGAGGGGGTGTCTGAGTGTCAAAACCGACTGACTATACAATGTGGTCTCTTTGTTTACTAGTATTATTGATTATTAATCAATTTCATGTAAAGCATATGTAGCTTTGCTGCCTATTTTTTGCTTGATAGTAAGTGCAATAATAGTGGCTCAGTTCCTACTTTGGACCACACTAGTGTTGCATCCTGTTTTAAAAGCAGTGCATAATGATATGCATATGCAAATGACTAATGAAAAAATATGACTGGTTATGAAGTTAAAATTAAAATAAATTTCAAGTTTAATTAAATTTTTTTTAATTAAAACCACTGAAATGTAAAGACTTAGCATTGTATCCAACCATAATATATATGGCATTTGCAACTGCTGAAATGTGTTTGCCCCAGGAGTAGATTTATGGATTTAATCTGAAACTGGGAACGAGAGTACAAGAACTCATGAACATACTGTGGCTGTGGATTTAGATAAAGGGGTAACGTCAGAGAAAGCAAGGAGCCTGCAGAGAAACAGGGCATTATTAGAAAGTTTTGTGGGGTTAAAATTTGAATTGCTAAAAGTACAATGGTTTGCTGTATTACTTCCCAAGACACGGTATAATTCAGTGCTAAAGGCATTAGCCTGGAAGATAATTCCGTTATTGCAAAGCCTCTACATTGCAAACTTAGACAGATCTTCACCTTGTAGAGTTTGCTACAGTAGTATTGTGGAAAAACACTCCATTGCTGATGCCTTTTTGGGAAAGAGTGCCTCTGCCTCAGATAGCTGCTGGAGAAATAAATATGTGAACAGGAATTAACTAGATTTAATGAAATACAAAACAGAGTAGAGTGAGTTGGATCTGTGGTTATTTACACTTTACTCATCCTTGTGGTATGTATGTGACTCTGGATTGAAGAAGATGCCTATATAACTTTCACATGTTCTTCTGATTGTTCTGCAATGGTTCTAGACTTAGCTTTGCATTTGTGCCTCTTGCAAGATGTCACCCAGAGGTGGAAGTCAGATTCAACCGACAAGTATTGCAACCCTAATAGGGAATGTCAGTGAAATCAGGATGATTCCAGGAGCAGAAGTGTCTACCTACATTCGTTTTGTTTGGTTGTTTCGCAAATCCCAGCTTGACTAGTAAAAATCATTTCTGCGGCACGGAACAGCAACAATTTTGCTGATATATCCGTGTCTTTGCAGCTAAATTTGTCAGTTTTTCTGAGGCCATGTAGAGTAACAAGTTCCATGCATTACAGATGCAGCCATGTTTTGTTAGGTTCCTATACCATGGCCAGTTCTTAGTATATGGATCTCAAAGAACTGTGAGTATAAAAATTTTTTTAGCTTCTAGATGTTAGGAGATTAAAGTGTGAGAAGCAAGAAGGGCAGAAAAGGCATCTATAGATGATAACATTTCAAGGCCTTACCAGACACAAAATGTTGGATCCTTTTTGCTGTTACTAGAGTAAATCAGGAAATACTCCAGGCTAAACTTGCACTTGTTAGGCTGAATATTGTGAGAGTCTGGACCAACAATGAATGTCTGAGATAATTGGAAACTGCTTTTGATTTTCTGTATATAAAGAAGTTGGCTGCTTTCCAGGACAGATTCACCCATATGAAAACGTTGAATTTGAAGCGAAACAAGGCCTGAAAAGAGAAGTCTGGAAGTTGCCTGTTGAACACAGGCGGACAAGAGGAGTCCATGCTATTTATTTTGAAGCTCTTTGTTTTGAAAGTTTGTGCTGAGAAACATGAGTGGAACTGTACTTTGATTCTTTTATGTATTGGTGCTTAATGTACATGCCTTTCTAGCCAAGAATGCCAGTGGTGTCCTGGGGGACATTAGAGGGGCTGTTTCCAGCAGGTTGAGGCAGGTGATCCTCCCCCTCTACTCAGCCTTGGTGACGCCAAATCCAGAGTTCTGTGTCCAGTTCTGGGCTCCTCAGTACAAGAGAGATGGGGAGCTGCTGGAGCAAGTCCAGCAAAGGTCTACAAAGATGATAAGGGGATTTGAGCATCTCTTTTATGAGGAAAGGCTTAGGGAAATGGTCATGTTTAGCCTGGAGAAGAGATGATTGAGGGGGGATCCTATCCATGTTTATAAGTAACTGAAAGGAAAGTGCAAAGAAGATGAACCAGGCTCTTCTCAGTGGTGCAAAGCAAAAGGACAAGAGGTGACAGCAAGAAAAACTCATGCACAGGAAGTTCCATCTGAACATGAAGAAGAAGTGCTTTAGTGTGGAGGCAACTGTGCACACTGCAACAGATTGCCCAGGGATGTTGTGGAGTCTCCCTCACTGGGGATATTCAAGGACTGTCTGGATGCAATCCTGTGCAATCTGTTCTCAGCTGACCCTGTTTGAGCAGGGAGGTTGGATGTGATGATCCCATTGCAGTCTCTTTCATCCCTACCTATTTTGTGATCCATGTATAAACAATAGAAAGCAATAAAGTGTAGGATCTTCCTATACTCCCCAGACATTAGAGATGAAATAGCTTTCCTTTTACTGTCCATTGATTTCACATTAAAGCCACCTAAATCTGTTTTCAGGTCTTGTCAGTGGTGGATATCAAACATTTTCCTTAGTTGTGGAGCAAGGGTTCAGGTGTATATATATGCCAGTCTAGTTATATGCTGGTCTATAAATTGTGCAGGAGAGGGGAAATAGTTGCTTCCTTCTAGTAACGAAACCAGCGGCAATTCTGTTCAGTTAATTTTCAGGAATCCTGCTTCTCATTTTGAATTTTTTTTTATTTTTATTTCTTTATAAAGTTTTGTCAAGACCATGAGGGCATCAAGAAGCCTTAGCTTCAGCTAGTGCTAAGGTGTATGAGTAAAGCACAGAACTGTGCAGGTTTTAAGTAAGGAAGTAGAGCACAATACATATATTCTAATGTTGCTCCTGTTTGCTCTGTTTTCCTTGCTGTCTGGAAAGTAGAAAGAGAGACGATGACAGGGCATTTAAGCAGAAGGCTGTTTGTCTTGACACACAATTTTCTCTTACTCTTCTTGATTATGTTGATACAAAAACACTGACATACAGCATCAGTGTACCACAGGCAGGTTGTAAGCCTGAAAGAAGTAAAATTTCTTTGGGAAGTGCCTTGGGTGGTTATTCCTTTTGATATTATTAGAAACGAATCAATTCAATGTCAAACATTCACTGCTGCATAAAATGAAATTGATAAAAAACCTAAATATTTACTGTACAGTGTTTACCTGTCCATTGATATACATACATATTGACGTAATTGTGAGAGATTTTTGTGAGACTCTCAGAAGTGCACAACATTTCCACATTAAAACAAAAAACAACACCGAAACTAGACAAAAGCAACCAACCAAACAAAAAAGACCCCCAAACAATTCCAAATCAGAGATGATAAATCCAGGGTATTACAGTTTTTGTTTCTGCTGCTGCATTGGATAGATTCAACGATAGTAGAAGCTCATTTCTGTATTTTCATTTTCACCTTACTTTTACTTTAAATGAGAAGGAACTATTTTGAAGTCATCTGTCATCTAGGACAGCTATCTTAGGGGGCATAGGAATTAGACAAATGAAGTGGCACGGCTATAGTGTTGGAAAATGTGCAGTGGGATGTCTCTCATTTCTAGACAAATGGGAGGAAGGACTGTACATATTTTGGATATTAGCTGCGCAGCAGGAGAAATTTGCTGTGTTCCAGTTGGAACTGTATATAAACGATGTACACCACTGTTTATCTGAAAATGTTGTACAGTCACAGTGATTAATGCCAGGTGGTTGCTAGTAAGACAGGCTTTTGAAAGTAGAATGATGAGAAATAAGGGAACTAAGAAAATACCTGTGCATGAGCTTAATACACTGGAAGGACATTTATCTCATTCATATATTGCATGATAAGACTTTTGAAAAAACAGATGAGTATCATTCCCCAAAACTTCCTAAACTTTCAGTGGTCATGCTGTGTGTAGCACCTTGTGACCAGAGCTAGCATGTTCATTACAGTCCTATTTTTATTATGCCTCTTTTTGAACAGGAACACTGTTGTTCCTGCCGAGAAAATGCTAAATGCTACTTTACGGTTCCTGTTGTAAAGCCTCTCCTGGGTAGCTGTGCAGGGAGGATTAAGAAATGAAACACAGCTGCTTGAAAATCACACAATAGGATTTTGTAAAGTAGTGAAACAAAAGGAGAGGTAGCCAATACAACTTCAGCT
This sequence comes from Rhabdornis inornatus, assembly GCA_013397075.1. Taxonomy (NCBI): domain Eukaryota; kingdom Metazoa; phylum Chordata; class Aves; order Passeriformes; family Rhabdornithidae; genus Rhabdornis; species Rhabdornis inornatus. The sequence goes on along the minus strand of VWZS01001729.1, from coordinate 217,022 downwards.
TAAAAAACCCTTATAGACAGTTACAGAATGGCATGCAGATTTCTTGGAATGGCTTATGAAATAGTCCAGAATTAGAAATATTTATCTGTAGTGTTATAAACTATTTTGAAATATTTTCTTTGGATGTGCAAATATTATTTTTGGCAAATAAATACTAACCTTCCATGCAGTGCAGTTTTAAATACTTAATAACTTATTGATCTTTTTAAAATGAGGCGATGACATTTAACTAGTAGCCAGAAAAGGATACAAAAGAATAATGAAATACAAGTCTCCTAGCTGAGTTCAAAGGTACGGTATGTTTTAAGTTCAGTTAATGGCAAGCATGTACATGGTAGTGGTTTAGAAAGTACTGCACCATATAAATTTTGTAACAATCAGTAAACATACAAGAGTCTATCACTTTAAATACATGATGCAGGGTATTGAGCTCAGCTTTTAGGTATATGAGTTTGAGTGTGCTGATTTAACAGGTATCTGTTGTTGCCTTTTGTGTAGTTCATCAAAAAGCTATGTTGTAGTATGTAATATATATGAAAATGATTGAATAACTGCTGTAAGTATTTTAGGAGGTTTCTGGCAAGTGCCTCATCTATCTTTTATGGTTAATACTTTTTTTAATATTTTCACTCATGTTTCTATATGCAAAATGTATCAAATATATATTTTGTCAATCGGGGAATCTTTTGGTTACTTTTTTTTCCTTAGTTTGAATTTAACAGATCTTCCCTTCTCTTGCAGAACATTACATTATAAACAACCTACTACAGTCATGAATTTGAAGCTATACATTAGAAAGCTTCTTGCAACAGGAAGAGGTGTTGCTTTAGAAAAATAATAAAACAGCAATCCCATATTTCTGAATTATCATTGTAAATTTTTGTCATCAAAATTTTCAGAGATTAGTTACTTTGGAAAATCAAGAGCAGTCTGATTAAGATCTTTAAAGGTGTTGTACGAAGGCATCCACAGATACCAGATTTTTTTGAGAAACCTCCTTTTTCCTACATTTTTTTACTGCTGGAATTTAATTCAGCTCTTTGTCATCCTGCATATTCTTTTAAGATGTTTGGTAGTTCAGTTGTATTTTTGAGATCAACATACATGGAGAAAGTTTTCCTGCTGCCCGTTACCACCTATCATGTGTTTGCAGAGGTTTATTTTGCTTGCTTCTAGCTCTCAATGAATTTCACAGGTCACTGGCTTTCATACAGCGAAATTTCTGTTTTACCTGAAATGCTGTGAAGTTATCCAGTTCTGTTTCACATACTTGTGCATAGGATTAATTTTATTTTATGAAATATTGAGAGTAGTAGAAAATCGTTTATACCATACCTTTTTACAGCAATATGGTGTTCCTAGGAGAGAAACACTGGCTTCAGATCAGTAATATAGCTAGACTATATTGTATTTGTACTTATTACGTGTACTTATATCCATGAAAGAAAACAAGCTTACGGATGATAGTTCATAAAAAGGTGTCTCACAGTTGTGATCTAAGAAGAGGAACTGAAATAATGCTGGACAAAAGCAAAGCAGCTCTGTTTAGCTTGAAAGAATTCTTCATTGACAGTTTTGGCTAAGAATGTACACCTGTTAAATACTTTCAGACAACAGCTAAGTGACTAATTTTAGCATGACCCCCATTTAGGTATTCCCATTCTGCTATCTAATGACTGCATATAGAATTATTGGCATTTTTCATAGCCACAGTGAGTATATGCTTGCTGCTTGTAAAATGCAAATTAAGCCATGTAGTGCAGATAAATTTTAAAGCACATTTGTTTTATACTTTTTTCCCTACTGATACCTATGATGATTCAATCCTTTTTTACAGATGGTCATCCTTGCATCATCAGAAATCTGTCCGAAGCAAATGATAGTAAGAACAATGGAAAAAGAAATAGTAGGGGGAGGAGTAAATATTTCTCCTACCAGCAGAACCAGTATTAGGTGATGTAAGATCAGAACTAAAACATGAAATATCCTAACATAAGATCCATGACCTGCTCTTTACAATAAGAAACCATTTTGATCTGGTTCTTTAAGGACCCAGATAGAAGCAGCATGTGGATGTGATATCAAAAATTATCTTTACAAGAAATGGTGTAGGATTACTATGTATAAAACTGTTAGCTGTTCTGAACAAGGAAAGTGGGGTGAGAGGGAATGGTCTATTTCTGTGCTATAATTTTGATACTTTGTAGTGCTATGTGTCTTATCTTTTTATACCTATAAAATTTAATTTCTTCTATTTTCTGCCTGGATGTAATATAATTTAAATAAAACTGTCATTCAGGTTTGCATTCTGGTTCTTTTTGTCTACTTAGAAAATGGTTGGCCATTTCTCTTTTTAAATTAGTTAAAAGAAAAAGTGCAAAATATTTTTGCATACACCAAGAATTCTTAAAATACAGTCACTTTTCTTGGGTTTAGTCGTTATGCATGGATTAAAGGCCTTTGGCCTTGTATAGCATGCTGTAGCAATGAAAACCTGCACAATCTCAACACCTGATACTGATACTGTATCAGTATCAGGTGTTGAGATTGTGCAGGTTTCCATTGCTCAGTGGCCTAAACCCGCTGTCTCAAGTGAAGCCAATGGAATAATGAAATCCAATGCAGTTAATCAAACACCATGTTTCCTGTTGTTTGTGTAATCTGTGGCCTCAGTTTTGAATGCATTTTTTGTATGTGTGTCCACTCACTTAACAGACTCTTGTGATATTAATTAGCAATGTAATTGTTAAAGTGGCACAACACAAGAGTAAAATAGACAAAAGAACTCTAGGTATTTTTTTCGTGTCATTATTTCATATTGATTTTAAAAAGTAATGTAATTCTAGGGATTTTCTTTTTAAGGAGATGATATGGTGATTAGTTCCTCAAGCGCTGACAGTGTCATTGTATCCATAAGGAACCCAGTGGTTTTAGCTGCTTGATAGTTTCAATTTAATTGTTATCACAGCAAATCTTCATATGAGATGTCTAGTATAGCGTAAGAAAACTAAGGCAATTACTAGAAAAAGGCATATATTAATATAGTAGGCTTGTCTTCATTTTTCCATGCTAGCCATTTCTGTGAACACTCGTGTCTTATCAAGTGTACCATTAGGGTGACAGAAATGTTTGCTGAAATGTAGGATGTGTTTGACACTAGTGTACTGAGCTGACAGTAAAATTAAATACATTTTAATATAATAAGTGCTAATCTTCCAATACAGAAAATGCCCAGTAAGAAGGCTTTTACACATATATCTGAAAAAGTAATTTAGAAATTAAAGAAAGCTTCTGTAATACTTCAGCTTGCTTAGCCTGGTAATATGTCATAAAATGGTATCTATTACTATAATTCCCAAGTTTTCAAAGATTTGACATAGGAAGCAAAAACTAAAATGAAGAACACATACTAAAGTATTCAAAATATTTTTGGCAAACATACAGACATGAAGAGGAAGATGAAATTCAATAGACCTTGACAAAACAAAAATATTCTGTTTATTAGGACTAGAAATGAAGCAGTTCTGAAGCAGTGACTTCCAGTTGATTTCACAAAGGAAAGGAGGTTTTGTTGCATTAGTGTGGCAGGAGGTTGAAAGAACTGTGATTTAAGTATCTCTTCTGGGAGGGAGAAACTTATGAATGCTCTGAGACTTAGACAGGATATAAAATCCTGGTATGATAGATATAACTTCAAGTATTTTCAGTACTTGCTTTAAACTGATATAAAGTGCTACACCTGGCTTACTACTGATCTGTTTAACTGCATAGCAAGATGCAGTAAATAGAATCTTGCTTAGTAGTTCAGTAGCAAGTGAAATTTCTTTACTTAAAAATTAGTGAAACATGCAAAATTGTGTCTTATGTCCATAGTGATTTAAAGTATTCTATTAAAATAATTTAGTGTTACAAAGAATCTACTGTGAGGTAAGATGTTAGATAGTAATAGTAGCATTTTAGCATTTTTGTGTATATTGCATGCATCTTGTGGCCTACAATGACAGTGCATGCTTACTATGATGACAGCAAAACAGAATAATGAGGTAATTCTTCAAGTGGAAACACTTCAGTAAACTTTTCAGTCAAATGCAGTCAAAAAGCACTGATGAGAGCCAGGTGTTTCATTAGGGCATTCAGTGCATCTGAATCTTGGCTTGTAACACTGGTCTTTCATAACATTTATGTGTTTCAGGGTATATTAACAATGAATATGTGAACTATTGTTATTCACAGAATTATTTTTATTATCATTACTGCATGGCCCCTTTGCATCATCTACCAAAGGTCTTGGGAATCTGGAAACATCCCTGCTGACTGGAAACTAGCCAATATTATTCAATTTACGTGAAGGGTGTGCAGGAAGACCCAGGAAACTACAAACATGATCATTCTAGCCTCAGTTGCTGGAGAAGATTATACTGAGTACTTATGGAAGGCATTCAAAGAACAGTGCAGTCAACACTGATTCACAAAGGTGATTCACAAAGGCCCTGTTTACTTCGTTTTGTATCCATCTATGATACCCTCCAAGTAGATAAAGGGAAGGTGGTGATTGGGGTTTTTCTGGATTTTCATAAGACTGTCCCTCACAGCATCCTTCTGGAAAAAGTTGTCCAGCTGTGGGATGTAAGTGTTCACAACGCTGTGATGAAGAACTGGCTGAATGTCAGAGCTGAAAAGATTGTGATAAGTGGGGCTATGTCTGGCTGGCAGCCACTTGACAGGGATGTTCCTCATAGTTCTGTTTTAGGGTTAGTCCTGTTCAAAATATTTATTCATTTTATGCATATAGGAGAATGCACCATTTTGTATCAGCAAGTTTGCTGATGATACAAAACTGGGAGGTGCTGTTGATCTTGCAGCATGACCTTGCAGACTTTTTTAGATGGATTGAAACACTAGGCAAAGATTAATGAGACAAAATTTAAGTTCAAATGCCAAATTCTTCACCTAGAGCACAATATCACTTTTGGGGAGGAGTGACTGAATAGCAGCTTTTCAGAAGGGGGTCTGGGGCTGTTGGTTAATGTTTAGCTCAATGTTGAGTCAACCCTGCCAGCCAACCCTGCATCTTGGGGTAATTCAGACACAGCATCACCAGCCAGTCCAAAGCTGAATACATTGTCCCATTGTATTCAGCTTTAGTGCAGCCTCACCCTGAGTGCTGGGTGCAGTGCTGTGCCCCACAATTTATAAAAGACACGAAGGTCCTTGAATGCCTTCAGAGCAGGACAACAAAGCTGGGGAAAGGACTTGAAGCCGTGTCCTCTGAGGAGCAGCTGAGGGCTTTGGGCTGCCCTAGTTCAAAGAAAAGGAGGCTAAGACCTTGCTGCTCTCTGCAGCTTCGCAAAGTGAGGAAGCAAGAGGGAGATGCTGGTGCATCTCTAATATCTAGTGATAAGATGCATGGGAATGGTTCTAAGTGTGACATCAAGGGAGATGCAGGCTGAACCTGAACCTCAGAAAGTATTTATTTAACAAGACAGTGGAACAGGCTTCCTAGAGAGGTGCCCGAAGCCTGTCAGGGTTTATGAGACATTTGGATAATGCCGTTAATATTTGTTTTAGCTTTTGGTCAGCCCTGAAGTGATTGGGCAGTTGGATCATTGGACATCATTTCCCAATGAAATATTCTATTCTCTATTACAGTATTTACATATTATATATTAAATAAATTATAATAAATATTCTTTGATATTAATTAGAACAAAGAGCATTTAAAGAAGAATGCTGAAAATTTTAGCTTCGCAAATCCCTTGGTTTTCAATCAGCACAATTTCTTCTTCTGAACATAAAATCATCTTGTTCTTTCTATGCTCATTTATATTCCCAGCCTTTCAAAGAAAATTGTATTGGAACATTATAGCCATATTTTTGTAGCCTGTCTAACTTGACTAAGTACTGTTCTTCATTACAGTGAATATTCTTGTAAAGGAATACATTTTTTATGATTACTGCTATGAATGGAAGTTAAAAAGTACATTTTTTTAGATAACTTGAAATCCAGTGTGCCTAGCTTAGTACCAAGCTCAAAAGCTCACCTTAGTTCCCATATATTCCATTGTTTCACCTGTTGCACTGTCATGTTTTCACTAGGCCTGTAATTTATTTTCATAAAATATATTGTCTTAAATAGCATTATCAGCCTAGCTGCTAAGATAAACAAATCTCTATAGACAACCTCTGTCGTAATGTTCACACAGAGATTTATTTGGGTTTTGGCTGTATAGATAAGGAAGTATGCTATCTGGGAAACCCTTTTCATTATACCTGCAGCAAAATGACTTTCAAAGGAAGCAAATAAGCAAATTGAGAAAGTTGCCAGGTCTTCTTTTT
>VWZS01001729.1:184767-198311 GCA_013397075.1 Rhabdornis inornatus | reverse complement strand
TTGGAGCTTTTTTTTTTTTTTTTTTTTTTTTTTTTTTTTTTTTTTTTTAATTCTGTCCATTCTCTTTCCATATACATTTATTTCTGTCAAGGCAAGCATGTTCTCAACTGAGAGGGTTAGTAAACACTCCTTTTATAAATGGTTTTAAATCATCTCCTGTGAGTTAGTAAATGTGAGATTAGGGAGAAGTGATGAGTGTCAAACACCTATGGGAGCTAACAGCATCTCTTCTGGGAAGTGTATTCTCAGTCATTTGGACTTGAGCTTTCTCCCACTTTTAGCAATTCCAGGTATTTATGGAATTTCCAGATGTATGATTATAAGGCTGTAACAGAAACTACAGAAAATAACAGAGCATGGAATAGTTCCACATTTCTGTTCCAAGAGTACAGCAGAGTGTATTTTATAAGAGTACACAAATATAACAAGTCCTGGTTCTGCTGGGAGTAATAAATTGAAGAAGGTTTATGATATATTTGTCCTATTACACTCATCTCTGTATCTGATCTTGGCCATTGACAGAAGAGATGTGCTAAGTTATATGTCTTTTTTGTTCCCATAAATACACTGTTCTGTGTTTTTAACTAATATCTGTGCCAAGACAGTTTCATAAATTGTATAACATGATGGTAGAGCAAACATCTAACATTTCTGCCTCTTCTTCTAATAAATAAATAATTTTTAAAACAAACAAAACAAACAAAAAAATAAGAAACAAAAAAGTTAAATAAATGGCTCTGAGGACAAAAAAAAAAAAAAAAACAAAATAAGCAAAACCAACCAAACCAAAAAACAAATCCAGAATAAACAGAATCCCATTAAAATGAAGACCATTAGTTTAGTTCAATTATTTGTGGCACTTGTAGCTTACATAAATATTAAGCTGTCAGGTAATAAAACATGCCATGTCAGGTAATAAAAAAAAATAGACCTACATTATGTCCCGTTGTCATTTTTTTTTTAATATCTGTTGATGCACACTACTTCAGATAAAGTGATTTCTTGAGGAATTGTTTGAAAGAATATATTTCCTTAATGGTGCCCAGAAAAAATGAATTCAACAGGTTAGCAAGTATTGCCAAAAGAAAACAACCTTCTTAAAAGTATTATTTTTAATGATTTCTTTGTTGTAAGTCACAGCCAACTTGCTGAATGTAAACTTTACGTTAGAACAGAATGTTTCTAAGCAAACAGAAATTTTACCTCACTGTATATTTAGGAAACAGGATATTTGTGCTAATATTTTAGTAGCTAATTTGTAAGACACTTGGGTATATAGCTATTTAAAGAAAACAGCTTATGCCTCATATAACTGAACAACACCTAGGATTTCTGCAAGGAAAGGCAACAATATTCTGTGGCTGTGCAAACTGTGACAGTCAGAGATCAAGGCAGGAATTATTCCTGCTGTGTGCAGGGCTTATTAGACCACAGCTGGCTGACAGGTTACAGCTTTGGTCACCCTAATACTTCAAAAACACAGAGAAAATGAGAGGCAGGCGTTGAGGGGAGGCCAACAAGGCTGGTGTCCTTTGCCTGTGAGTAGAGACTGTGGCATTGGCGCTGGTTCAGCTGAGAGCAGGGGTGGCTGCAGGGCATACAGCAGCATCCTCAGCACCACTGGGAGGGATGAAGGAGGCACAGCTGTGCTCTTCACAGCAGTGTGTCCTGGGGGTTTGAGAGACAGCAGCACAAAATGAACTACTGGAGGCTCAGGACAGAGATAAGGAAAAGCTTTTTTTTTTTTTTTCCCCACCAGAACAGTTGGGTGGGGCCCAGGCCCAAAGGAGGCTGGATGGTCTCCATCGCTGGGGATTTTGTAGTTCAGCTGGATAAGTCCTGAGCAGCATGGTCTGAGCTCACAGATGAGCCTCTTTGGGGCAGGGGTCCTGAGGTTCCAGGACTGCCAGTATGAATGAGACTCTGGTGGTGTACAGTTTACAGGGAAGCACATTTCACAGCTGATCTGCTTCTCCGACTGTGTTTATAGGACAGTGTTGCTGACAGCTCTCCTCTCCATGTCTTGACTTCCATTAGTTAAATTCAAAATTTCAGTGTAGAGGTGCAGTTCAATTTTATGAGGGCACACAGCATATATTCTATTTCAGAAACTTGGTATAATATTAATTTCAACCTCTTCATATGCAAAACTATTTTAAAAGAGACAATGTGATTTTAAAAGATGCTAGTATTCCTGCTGTGTAGATTGGGTTCAGAGTTGAGAATTAGGGACTTCTTCATTAAAGTAATTAGCAATACAGATAAAGATAATTACTTTTTAAAAAGTTTTCTGGTCCCTACTATTTGATGAAGAAGGGGGTTGGGTTTTTTTTGTCTAGATATGATTTATAATGATGTAGAATCAAATAGTCTGCTCTGAAATCTGTTTAACTCTTTGAAGACATTTTGATTAAACATAGAGTTGTATTTGAGTTACCTGTTAAAGCCATTATGAAGAAGCTGGGGTATTTTTACATGGTATACTAAATACACAGAATTTATTTTTTAATGAATATGATAAAGTATCATTTTGGAGTAAGTCTGTGGCTTTTACTTTCTCCATTTCAATGTCTGACTTCTAAAGGTTCCCAGATCATAACCCTACTATAAGAAAATCAAATGAGAATATTAAAGACAAAAGGAAAAAAGATACTTTGAGAATATTTTTTTTCCTGATTTTTAATTACCTGTCATAATGTCTCAGTAATTCTGCCTTTGATGTGCCATATGTCATTAAATTTTCATGTACAAACAAGAAATCAGAACTCAGTAGATGACTTCAGTTTCACCACTGTACTTCCTATGCGCATTCTTTTAAGGAAGGCTGGGGTTGGTCAGCTAAGTACGCAGTATTGTTCTGGTAGATGAGTCCAGCACAAGCTGTAGACTTCATTGTTTAAAGTAGTTCAGTTTACTGCATTGAAGCTTAAGTTGAAATTATTCTCTGACAAACAAGATTCAGACCTACTACTATGTTTTTTCCATCTTGCAAAGAGATGATAATGTTTTTCCATCCTAAGAGACAAAAGGCTTAGAGAGAAAGCTGCAGAATAATAATTCTTCTTTTACATTAGAGAAATTCCCCTAGTGAAGTCCAAATATACAGTATTACAAATACTCATAATTACATTTTTATATTATGCAGATTTGCATTTACAGTCATATGTTTCTTTAATTGCTGCCATCCAAAAAGCTTGTCAATTAAGAACTTCTTTTAAGTCATTGTGAGGCAGGTGTAAACAATTCAGTGGTGTAAGTTACCCAAATAGAGGAGAGTGTGTCAGAGAGTATTCATATTTTATAGATCTTCTCCCTAAATGTTTCCTTTGTTAAGGAAGCCTCCTTTGAAAGAGGCTTCAGAACAATGTAACAATGCTTTAAGACTAGCTCACATTCTCATACTGCACAAGGTACTTTCACAGATCCTAGTACTATGTTTTGCTTAAAATTTTTTGTGCAATGTGCAGCCTTGATGGTAGTAGTTGCTTCAGAAAGATACTGCCGTTTTTTTGAAATGTGTATTTCCTAGCTTGCTAGTTTGTAACTAGGTAAATTTTTAAAATTAGTTTCCTCTTTTGATATTTTAATGTTGTGGGAAGGGAAGGAGGAAAGGAAGGAACTCAGTAAATTCTATTGTCACTTCAGAAAAGACATTAAATAAGGGGATTTCAAGAAATGAAGAATCACTGAACAGCTGGTCCAAGTTTCTGCCTTTGTAATCAGAGAGTAAAGACTGCACCTTCAGTGGCAGGAATGCTTTTGCTTAATTTTGAAGCATTACTGAACATCAAAAAGAGAACAGTTTTTAGACTTCTCTTACCTGATCATTCCTGGTCTCTGTATGACAGTATAAATGTCAGTACATTCAAACATTTAAAACATTTAAAAAAAAATATGTTAAGCTGTGTATCACCAGCAGAGCAGTAGATTTTATAACTTATTTTCAAAATATGGCCAAAATCATAAGGCACTACCATATCAGGCAAGACAGAAAATTTGCTGACTGAAGTTCAGTATTTTGTAAAGTTCTGGAATCAGTATATTTTATAATGATTGCCAAACCTTTAGTTTACCTAACTCATTACACAGGCAGAGTAATAAAAAAAAAGATTTACCTATTTCACTTCCATTGTTATTGTAAACTTAATTTAACTTCCTTTGTTATTGTAAATATTCTCTTCATTTATTCAGTTTCTGTATGAAAGGTAAAATAACAGATTGATATCAACAGCTTATAGAAAATAACTACAGTGAAATTCATCGTTGATAAGTTTAAACAAAAACATATGTCATTCTATCCCATAGCTTCTTTGACTAGATCTGCCATATTTTCTGGGTAATTAATAGAAACCAGAATCTTGCCAAGCCATTCTGTATAATGGCACAGCCTTAACAGGACCTTGGGATTTGGGTCAAACATCTTGGTAAATGCTTAGATAAAGTATATAAAATTATTAAGTGGATGAACATTTCCCCAGGGCATTAAAGGATGAGTTTTAAAATCTTCACTACCATGTCTTAAACTTTTAGTGGAAATTGTTTTTACATTTTGCTTTGGATAGACCCCTATGTTTCTGCTTCATACAAAAGAGTCATTTCACACCAAGTAGAGTTAAATCTGGTCGTCTGACAATAACCCAACATCCTGTGTTTCCTTTCCTTTTACTGTGCAGAATGCTTTGTATGTCCTAATCTGTTTTAAATTTTGTTAATCAATGTTCCTGCCTAGGCTTTTTCATGTTCTGCACACTCAAAAAATTCAAGTTATACTTCAGATTCCATTCAAGATTTAACTTTAGAAATCTGAAATATAGCATAAGGCCAGTATGCTTTATAGCCAGCTACATAGATGTTGTCAGCATGATATATGAGAGTCAGTTTCTGCCTTTATGGTGTGAGTTGTGTCCACAGTGTTTCACAGGAGGAAGATGATAGCAACCCACTGCATGCTGTTAAGTCCATAGATGAGGACACAGAACAGTAGAAGGGTTAATGTTGGAAGAGAATTGAAGATCTAGATCCACCCCCCCATGCCTTGGGAACAGACTTGCTAGACCAGGCTGCTCAGAGCCACATGCAGCCTGGTCTTGAGTATCCCCAGGGATTGGACAGTTTCTCTGGAAAACCTGTTCCAGTGCCTCACCATGCTTACAGTAAAGAATTTCTTCCTAATATCTAATTTAAACCTGTTGTTCTTTGGTTAAGGCTGTGTCCTATCACCACACGCCCTTGTGTAAAGTCCCTCTCCAGTGTTCTTGTAAATCCCCTTTATGTGCTGAAAGCTGCTATAAGGGCTCTCTGGAGTGTTCTTTTCTCCAGGGTGAGAAGACCCAGCTCTCTCAGCCCGTATTCATAAAGCTGCAGAAGAGCTCTGACAGCTCCCAAGGTCCAAGTGTTGTTTCTGCCTGTTGTTCAAGAAGTGTTTGAACAACACTCTCAGACACGCATAGTGATTCTTTGGTAATCCTGTGCAGGGCCAGAAGCTGGACTCGATGGTCTGTGTGGATCCCCTTCAACCCAAGACATTCTGTACCTGCTTGCTGTGGCAATTAGTTAACTCTGAAGTGTGCTCCATCATCCTGATGGTCTTAATATTCTCCCACGAGATTACATGCCATCAATAGATTTTGCAGAAGGTAAATCCCTGGAACTGAACAGGATTCACTCTTTTGCCACTTCCAAGAAGAACTCTGGTGCAGTGTCAATAGTACTTAATAAAGTGTAGGTGATAAATTGATAGATATAGATCTACCTACAGTTACAGACTGACTCATAATCCTCCGGAGTACTCTAATAAGAAAAATTAATGGGCTATCACTGGACAGTACTAAAAGCACTCATAATCCAAAGGTTATTTTTCTTCTCTTACACAGAAGAATTACAATGCTTTGCTTGCAAAAAGTCTTCATGTACTTCTGATTAAATAAAAACACAGACACAGTTCTTAGATACAGTGACAGACACCCAGAAACCCTTTTGTCCAGCCCGTCTTCTGATTTATTGAAAAAGATGACATTCTGTGACTAGCAGCATGCATTTATTATTTAACAGTATTACTGTGAGCCTCTGCCAGTCTTTATCTCTTTCTTTGTGCCCTTGCCCAGTCTTTTCTTGGTATGTGTTCTCAATATTATTTAAAATAATCATAAAGAAGTATGCTCAGATTTCTGCCAGCTATGTCTTTGTTCCATCTGTCCAATTCCACTTTTACCAACATTTTAAAAACTGATTTTTGGGTTTTATTGCTATACCTGGAATAACTATTCTCAAATGGAATAAGCACTTGGAAAGGTGTCCATAAGGCCAAAAAACATCCTTTCTGCCTAAATAAATTTTATGATCTTGGTGTTCCCACAATGCAATCCAAATCGTTCATCTTGTCCAAGAGCTGGGAAATGGCAGCAGGCCATAACTTCAAGGGCTGATTAACCATTGCCAAGACCTTAGATGCCAAATGGTTAGCTGCCAAGGTTTTCAAGGCTCTTGGAAGTCACCCAAGCTTGATTTTTTTTTTTTTTCTGGAGAGTGTTTCTCCTGGTAAAATGGTTGCTGTTCAGTTGTGATGACAGCTGTCTTGTGACAACGAATCTACTTTTTCTAAAGATGAAGTGGATACTTTCAAAGTATTAGCAAAGACTTTATTGTACTGATTTTTTGTCTCTTTTCTCCTGTTGCTGTCTGCTCTTAGACAAGCACTGCTGTCACATAACTGGAAAAATAACACATAGTAGCTTTGTGTTTTACTGCAAATAGCAGGCCCCTGCCTGCCTAGTGCATTTTGTCCAATTTCAGTTGTGCTAGCTGTTGTTTCTATTTTCATTTCAGTATCAAAAGTACTAGGTAAATAACAGAGAACTTCTGATCTGGTTATTGTTACCTGTTCATTCAAATGCCCGTCACTTTGCCAAGGTCTGTGCAGAGAATACAACCATTCTTGAAGGAATCTGCATTTTTTTTTCATAATATTGAGATTAAAGAATCTCTTTTGCAGTGATCTTTGAAGATAAATGTTACTAGAATTTCTGTGAACCAAAAGCATAATATTGTGACTTTTCAAAGGAGAGATGCCAAACTGATCTGGATTACTTAATCCCTGCTTTTTCTATTTATTGTGGTTCCACTAAATTCTTTTATTGATTGAAACTGAGAAGAAATTAGCTAAAATTGTAGTTAAAATTATAATGGTATAGTCTAGAATTAAACCACGTTGTATGCTCTGGGTCAAGAAGATGTAGGTCTAACCATTGTGGTCAGTGATGCTGATTTTTAAAATTACATTTAATATTTTTGTTACGCAGCATCAGTTTCTGGTTCAGCAGAATATACTAAATTAAGATGTTAGGCCTTTGAGTCCTAAAATGATACTAATATTTTGGTCGCTACTGCTAAATGTTGTATTTCTGACTTGTCTTAGCTGACCATTGAAAGTCAACATAACACAAGAGTTTATTATACTGTCTGTATTTTTTAAATATACCTTATCTGTGTAATTATTTTGAAATGTTTTAGATGGTAAGAATCTGCAAAGGCTTCTGACATAGCTGTTTCTGTATCTCATTAAGCACAGGGAACTTGCTCTGCAGCATATGGAAGGGAAAAAAAATATAAAAAAACAAACCCATAGCAGGAAACAGCAGAAGATGATTAAAAGATTTTGAGAAAGTGATGAGACTGAAGTACAGTCACATAGAACATCACAGAAAAGAGCCAGTCACAAGGGTTATCAGTGAAACAAGCAAAGTTTTAGATTTTTCTTGTTATAGGCTAAGTGGTGGGGGGTTTTGTGCTTCTAGGGTGTTTTATGAGAAACCTAAGCACACATCCAGAGAGCATTTAAGAGTTGGTAATCATTGCAGATGAAATTAGCAAGGAAAGAAATGTGGAACTTCTAACGGTGGTTCATGCTGATAAACACAGTGCTTGTTTCTCTCAGTGTGAAAAGTAGAATTTATAAAATATTATTATAAAATATTACTATAATTAAGCATAATTATTAAATTAATCATGTTTTAATTTACAATTGGAAAAGTGGTCACTGCAATTAGTAGTGTAAATAACAAAAATGGTTTAATTTATATGGAGAAGATTATTTGTTTCAAACTGTATGTGAAATTAGTCTCTTTTGTTATAGATTGTCTGACTTTCTGCTTTATTTGACAACAAGCAAGAGGAGAAGTCCGTTAAATGTCATACATTTTGCTCTGGCTAGTTATTCACATCTCTCAGTTTGGGTGTTGCCTAGATTGTTAACATCCTTGGGAGCAACTCTTGTGCAGAGTCAGTGTCCTGGGAGACAATAACACATCAAATAGGAAGAATGAGTCAGCTAAATTGGAAAGAGATGAAGAAAGAGTCACGATGAAAAAGACCTGAGGACAAAATACAAATTCTGAGTAAAAACTAATACGAATATCTTACATGAAAAGGAGGTGAAAACAACAGCAGTGCAGAGGATCAGTACAACACTGAGTCTTACTGCTTTTGGCTTAGAACATACCTGTGATCAAGTTTTCTAGTATCATGAATTTTCTGGAATTTATGTGTGCAGTTGATAGCCAAACAAATACATTCTTACACATTAAATCCATATATTTATTTTAGAAAACCCAACAGAACAGGTAATTGTTTGTTCCAAACAATTTCAATGTCCTGATGTTGTTTCTAGAAAATTTCTGAGGAGTACAAACTAATGCTGAAAGATAAAATTACCCAGCCTAATACAGATATGATCTTCAATTGAACAAGGCTTATTAATACATCAACCTTATATGTGATGTGTGATGTAACTGCCCTTAGGGAGTTGCATAATGCCATGAAACAATAGGAAATGTATTTTTTGCTTTATGGCTCAGAGTTATAAATACCAAGTGTATGTATAGCATGCACATATCAAATACGTGTAATAGGAACGAGGTCTGAATGATTTGTAAATTGTAATAAATGTGAGCTATCAGACTTCTTCTCAGCCTTTTGGGGCTTTTATTATCTGGTGAATTGATGATGTTCCCTACTTTTTCTAAAAAAGATTATTCCCATTATTTGCAGAAAGAAAGAAAAAGTGTCTCTCCTGCATAGTAGTCATCATTAAATAATTTCTGCATTTTCTTGTGAAACATTGATCTCTGTTCCCAGGTCAGATAAACCTATTCTGGCTATTTGATGTGCATCAGTACTATGATAAGTACTAGTGTCTTGTGTTTCTTCCTGCCAGAGATGTCAGTATCCAGGAATGCAAGTGAAGCACTTCCAAAAAAACCTTCAAAAAAACAAGCGAGCAAGAAAGCAAGCAAGCAAGCAACCAACCAACTGAAAAACCAAAACCAGCAAGAAAGGAGAACTATTAACTGTATATTTTTTTCTTTTGACATTACAGAATAATACAGTTTTAAGAGAAGGAGTAATTACTGGAGCTTTTTGCCCCTACAGAGCTTTCTTTGTTTCTCAGTAACAGCTGTTTGGCAACAACAGTTGTAAAAACTGTCAGCAGTTTATAAATTAATGTTTTTTGACTGCTTTGCAAACAAGCCTTTCATTTTATTCATGAATCTTACCAACATGAAGCTTTGAGGTACAGATGACAGAAAAACAAACAACAAAAAATCAAGGTCTTTTTTCCTGGTTTTGTGATTAATTTTAAAATATAATGACATGAAAGCCTTCATCTTGTACACAAAAACCCTAAAAAATCTGAAGTTTCTAAAAGCCTGGAAATGTGTAAGTAAGTGTTTCAGATATCAAAACTGCTAATAATGTCTGATGCTTTCTCATTGTATGGATAACAGTAGTCATGTGGAGCAGTATGAACAACATGAAGTGATCTTTTGGAGCATGACCACACAGTTGATGAAAGTAGCTGATAGCAGATGAACTGAAGATGCAGCTGACAATGCATGACTTTTTATTTCAGCCTTTGCCCTGATAAGCTTTCGAGTAGTCAGTTCAGAAAGCAACTCTGCTCAACATTCATTTTGATTCTCAACTTCATGAGTCATATTGGGGATTGTATGAGAAAGACAGAGAAGCCTGAATGAGAAGGATGAATAAAGTCACCATGAGTCTTTTCTCAAGTCTGCTGGAAGCTATTTTCTTAGTGCTGTGTCTTAGTGTTTTGCATGTCTTAACTTATACTGCTTATCAGTTTGGTGCATAAACTTTACTTATCTATCCTCAGCTCACAAGTTCTCTAATATGTGTGGTTGACTTCAACCATTCTAAATGAAAAAATGAAAATCACCTTCACAATGGTAGCCATCTGATTATACTTAAATATAGTGATTAACATTTACAGTTATTCTGACAATAAAGTTTACAATTTAAATGTAAATCTTCACAAGAAAATAATAGTTCAGAATTACCTTTGACTTCACATATTCTCTTCCTAATGTCAGTGTGTTTTCTAAAGTAAAGGTTTCAGAGGTTGATAGATAGGCTCACAGGGCTGTGATCGTTAATGGCATAGTTATATTAGTGTTGGCTTTTGTGAATTAAGAAATTAAAAGTTTAAAACATAAGTGCTAAATAGCTTGAACACAACGTCTTTAGGATTAACTATTGGTTATTATTAATGCATTTCAAAAGCAGAAATATTAATGAAAATAGTTCTGTAATTATTGGATGAAGGTATTTCTAGGTTTCGTCTGTTTATGTTCTTTGAAATATGCTTGTTCAGATATGTGCTGTATCTTTTTTTTATTTAGTTGCCACACTCCAGCCATTCCTTTCCTTGTTCCTTCCATTATAAGCAGCTCTTTGTAGCTATCCAGATAAGGAAGGCTTTAATGGGGATGTGAGAAATATAAAGTATTTTAAAAACTAATTTATGCAGGTGAGAACGCAACTGGGAAGATTGTATATCATCCCAGATTCTCTGGAAGTATTGAAAAACAGTCTTGTGAAATAAAATTTTGAATTTAAAGACCTTGTGTCATATGCCAAGTTAGACTTAAAATTTTATTGTGAGCTGAAATTCAGCAAAGTCCTCTGTGCTACGATGCAGCAAAATCTGTTCTGATTCTTCCTCTGTGTAATCCAACCTAGAGTTTGCATAACTTATCAGTTATGTCTTCAGTTCATGTTCCATAATGTTTTTTCATTAAAAATATTCACATATATGCAACTAAGAAGAAGCTTCTGCAGCTTTGTGAATGGTGTTGTAAGAGAAGCGTGAGAGTTCATCACTATTGTTAATAGAAGTGTTAAATACTGTCAGTTTTAAGGTTTTCTGTCAGCCAGTTGAAACCAAGACCAGAAAGAGTCAACCAAAACTAGAATGTCTTAACCAGTAACACTGAAGTCAGTGATGCAGTCATCAACAAGCAGATGTCAATCTGTACTATATATAATTTCCTTTTTCCCCCTCTAGTTTGATAGTAATCTTGACATGAATATTCGGTACAGTACAACTAAAAGTTTGTGGAGGTTTTCCCATATACTGTATTTCAAAAACACATTTGAACTGTTCAAGAAGGCTAAATCTTATATATTACTAGACTTAGGAGTTAAAGCCTTTTATGAAAATGCTAGAGTGTAATCTGCTGCTTTTAATCATATGCTAACAGTACAATGTAACTAAGCATAATACGTATTTTACAGATAAACTTTTCATCCTTATTCTAAAAAGGACAGAAAAGGTGCTAAGAAAAATCCGAAATATTCAGAAAGCTTTGTATTTGGCCTTATCCGTAACAGCTGTCTCAACACTGCAGAAAGTCAGGCTAGTTAAAAATGATGGCCTCTGCTGTATCATGTAATGAATAAGAAATTTTATTGATAGCAGTAAAACCTGTGTTGTCTAGTGCTATTTCACACAAGGCTAATAGCTGTTGTATGGTAGCTGTAGATACAGTTTAATATACACATGCATTATTCTGAGTACTTCTTGGCAGTGTAGTTCTTTTATATCAAAAATTGTCATTAAAATACAAATTTAAGTGTCACAGAGAAATGAGACCATTTCTGTAGACTTACCTAGAAATTTTGAGGATAAAAACCTGCCATGGGGAAGCAGGACAAAGAGATGAGATGACATGAGAGGACATTTCTATGACATTACTTACTTGTGGAAAAAACCAGCATAATCAAATAGCTTGCAATCCTGAAGAGAAGGAGAAAGACACAAAGAGCTCTACACATTAAAAAAAAAATCATATATATTGGTTAGAGATGTGTGGTCATATGGGTCATGGAATCAAATGTAAATAAACTCTAAATTTAAAAACCATCTGAGGACTTTCACACATGGAGAGCAGAATATTAAATAGCTGTTTCTAGCTATATGCATACCATTCATGCTAATAGAAAGAGTTTCTCCTAAAAGGCTGCTTGCTGTAAGCATGTAAAAGTATTTTCCCGCTGTCACCTTTCTCCTATCTTGGAGATCTTTCCTCCATCATATATGGTATCATTGGAGCAGCTCTGCTGGTGAGAGGTGAGGAGGTTATTTGGTAAACTTCTAATATTTTAAAAATTAAATCCTTTCTTAATAGAGAAGAAATCTGAATCTAGTAATCTAGTAAAACATGTGCTTCAAGTTGATGATAGCTTTGCCCAATGCATTCTTTGACATTCTCTAGCATGTGTCTGCTACATCACAGGTGTCAAGTTACATCTGGGCTGAGGCTGAGGTTTAGCACATCTAGAAACAGAATAAATTTACTCAGTATGAAGTGTGTTTTTATAGACTGAAGAAGCAGCTGTAACCTGTGAGGAGCTCCTTACTTGTTTTGAGTTGGCTGTTCATTTACTGTGTTATGGTATAGATTTCTCCCAGTTTGGTTTTATCTGCTTTGCAGCTGGATTTGGAAAATATGGGGGTTGTTGTATTTCTAAGCTGTACTTTCAGCCTCTTTCTGCCCAAGTGAAAAAAAATAACTTCCCATGTTAAGATGCAAGTTTAGTTGTATTGAACAGGATACAGGGGCCAGGTGTTCTGTTCATCCTGGAGGAGACTGAGGGGAGACCTCATTGCAGTTACAACTTCCTCAGGAGAGGAAGAGGAGGGGCAGGCACTGATCTCTTCTCTATGGTGACAGCAACAGGAGCCAAGGAAATTGCCTGAAATTGTGTCAGGGGAGGTTTAGGTTGGATATCAGGAAAAGGTTCTTCACCCAGAGGGTGGTTGGGCACTGGAATGGGTTCCCCAGGGAAACAGTCCCAGCACCAGGCCTGGCAGAGTTCAGAAGGTGTTTGGACAATGCTTTTGGGCACATGGTGTGATTCTTGGGGTGTCCCATGCCGGACCACAAGTTGGACTCGATGATCCTTGTGGATCCCTTTAAGTCAGAGTATTTTACAATTCTGTGTTTCTTTCTAGGGATTATATCATCATGAGATTAGTTCAGAGCTGGATTAAAGGAGAATTATATTTACAGATATTACTAAATCTGTTTACAAATAAGAAAAAAAATCAGGGTGAAGAACATGAAAGGCATGGAAAATTCATTACTTATGCTCTCATATTTCTATATTATTAACACTCTGCATTTTCAATACAAAAAAAAACAACACCCTGTTAAATTTGATAAAACATATGAACATTTATTAAT
>VWZS01001729.1:134803-184225 GCA_013397075.1 Rhabdornis inornatus | reverse complement strand
TTATCCCCCACCCCCTGGGAGGGAAAAACTATTGCTACTAAGGTGTAGACACAAATACTTAGCATAACAAATGGAGAAAATTCCACAGAAAGAAAAGGGAACAATTCAACCCCCAGCAGCAACAAAGAATTATTACTATTTTAGATTTTAAAATGTGTTCTATTCAAATGAATTCAGAACAAATTCTACTAATGTTTTCCTAGGTCATTGTTTCCTGCTTTATCCATGTACATCAGTCCTTTCAAGAGAAAGGTCAGGGTCTTGTATGTGAAGAGGATATGTAAATACAATAATTTAGTGTTAGTGTAATTTAAATTGTAAGTATTGTAAAAGAAGTTGAGTTAGACCAAAATTGGTTATTAAAGGACAGAATACATAGAAACCACAAGCCCAAATATTGTTTTACCAAAAATTCTTGAACAAAATCATACAGTTAAATCTTTACAAAACACTTCCTTTGTATTTCTCCCTTTTTCTGGTGTTATGTTCATATTTTCAGTTCTCCTGTGGGGTCTTGGGCTTGATGGCTTCAGTCTGGTAGTACAGGCTGTAACAGCAAGTTCTAATCACCTCAAGTCTGAGAAATGCAGTGCTCGTGTTGACCCCTCTTCCTCCTTTTGGGATCCACCTGGAGTAATTTTTATGTCTGCCAGCACAGTTTTACACTGACGTTTCTTCACCAATGTGCAGGTTGATGTTACGTGTGATTTTATTACATATTATGCTTTTTGTGTATGCCAGATGCTATTTCCCTCTTCCCTTCGTTGCCCAGCAGTTTAACTGAGCATCTGAGCACTGGATAACTAGTGCTGGGCTGGGCCTCTTTTTTGGCAGTCCCATGGTGCTCATTTGCACAATGTCTCCACTTCTCAAAGTCTCTGCTGTCATACCAAGCCTTCTCCCTATGCATACCAGTGCATTAGGGTCATAAATACCTCATTCTGCTCAAAGTGTCCTCTTGCTATGACTGTAAAAACTGCAGTTGTAACATCAAAAGGTGAGTAAAAGTGACACAAATTAGTGATAGCCACCTGTCAAAAGAAAAGTTTCTGCTGCAGCTAAAAACATGAAAATGAATCCACAGGCATGTTTAGGCAGAGAAAGCCCCAGTGCTGAAGCCTTGCAAACTGTATTGGAAGCCTGTTACTAGGAGAACCATATCAACATCACAGGACATTCACTCATTTCCATTTTATTTTCCTCTCAATGCATTTATTTCATATGCATTGTATTAAATAAGTAAATAAAAGGACTGCAAAAAACATGTTTGCTAGTAGGTGTCGCTTTTATTAAATATGTATAGCTGAAATTTCCTGTCACAAAGTCGTGTTAGACCCTGACCATTCTCCTGAGAGGACGAAAGTCTGCAGATGAAGTAGAAAGCAGCAATCTAGGAAAGTATCAATAGGATCCATTTGAACAAAAAGTATTTTACTGTTTTTTCTAACCCTTTGTCCTAGAAAACAGTCTCTCTGGATAGGTGAGACTGGGTGTAATGTTCTTCCCAGGGACTCTGAGAAAGAAAAAGTCAGATCCATGTCCCATTGTGGCAAAGTAAACAAGTAAACAAGGAATGGTGGACTGAAAAAATATAAGCCATCACTCTTCTTCCCTCACAAAGCCATTCTTGTAAGGGACGATATTGATAATATTTTGGTGGTTTATCACCATCAGAAGTGAAAAATGAATGCATTAAAGAAGAGGAAAACACACCGTGCAGACAGTGAGCTGTCCTGGATGCTACATGGTCTGGGTTGCTCAGTGCTCTGGCACTGCTGCTGCTGCTGCAGGCACAGGGGCTGTCAGCACAGGCAGTGACAGACCAGCTGTGCCCATGCCTGCCTTACCAGGCTTGTTTGCAGCTACCTCTGCTTTGTGGTACTTCGCTGCTCCTTTCACGTGCTCTGTTTTAGATGTTGCGTGGAGAGAAATCGAATTTTGTCTCATTTTTCTCACTGTACCTAATGGCATAATTTTTATAAGCAGAGCCTTTAAAAAAGAAAAAGCCTCAGATGGCTTATACCTTGCCCATTCAACTGAGCATGGACATATGTATCTGAGCTGAACAGGGTTGAGATTACCTATACTTTTAAAGGAAAATTCATGTGTGTGTATTTTGTAGATATTCAGATGCTATGCCAACAGTGTTCCAATTCTTATTACTGCATCTCTTTTATACCAGGCTTTAAATCTTTATCTCAAGAAAGTTATAAAAATAGCTTCTCTACTGGCATTGAGATTTTGTAGTTTTCATTTTAACATTGCTTTTAATCAAATTGATGAGCCATAACTGAATATTACATACTGGATTGCTAGCTTACTTGCTTATCTTTTAAATGGTGATAATCCAGCCAGTGTTTTTCATTAAAAATACTGCTATTTTTTAGATAATTTAATATGCACCATATAATGGGTTTATTTTTGTTGTGTTTGCAAATGAATATCAATGTAAAAAGGAACAAGCATCATGTATTTGCAAAATTATTTTTTCAGGATTTTTCCTTTTTTTTATCTCTCAGTATATGCAACCTTTGGATTAGCTTGAAGGAGCCTTCAATTAAACATAATTTCTGTTTCTTACAAACATTTTAAGGTATTGGGTGAAATGTTATTTATTAATGGAACAAAGGAAAAATACAATATTAGTGTATGTCTAACTTATGTTATGAAAATACAAATTTGAGACACAGTGCATAGATGTGATGGTTTGCATACCAGAATATTTATCTCACATAGTTCAAATTACAAAGATGCAAAATATAGCATATAGTTCTTGTTTAAACTGTGTGAAAATCTACGGTATCAGGGTGTGACTGACAGCCACATGCTTCTAAATTCATGTTGTTTGAAAGATGACCCAAATGCTAAGATTTTTCTTGACCACCTGCAACAAAATGAAAACCATGTCACATGCTATGGCACAGATGTTGATAAAATAAAACTGTGTTTCACCGTTTTCCACAATTTGCTAAATTTTGGATTTCATAGTTCAGGTTAGTCGTGCTAAATTAGAAACTGAGTTACAGTATATATATAGAAGTGTTTTGAGTGTATCCAGTGAGGTTTTGGCAGTGGGTGTCAAGAAAAGACCAACGCCAGACGCAGCTGACTCCAGCTAGCTGTGTAACGGATCTGCCACAGGACACAGCTGAGCCTGTCAGTGAAGCTGGTGGCATCTCTTGTGAAAGCATATTTAAGGAAAAACTAAAATACTAGACAGGCAGAGGAGGAGGGAACAAAGGCAGAGTGAAAAACAATACAGGGACCAGCTAGGGTAGAAGTGGAGGAGCTCCATGGCAGAGCACTCATCTACAGTGCTGCTTGTGGGGACAGGAAGAAAGATAGTGCTTTAATTTTTGTGTTTGATGCTCACTATGCAGACCTGTTTTAATCAGCACCTTTCATTGCTTTTTCTGAGATCTGTTTTGCCCACTAGAGAAGCAGTTGAACACTCTCCCTGCCTTCATCTTGACTCAGCTCATTTAGCCTATTTTCTCCTCATGTCCTAAATGCTGAGGAAGGACTGTGAGGGTGCAAGTGGCTGGTTAGCCAAAGCTAACCTACCACAAGAGAGGAAGAGTTTGATGCCTTGCGTTTTAACTTCTATATTTTTCAGACTCTCTACTGCTTGGTCTGAAAACTTTGAAACCATGTTAGGTGTTAGTAAGTTCTCTTCACAGGGTAGTTAGACAAAACAATCCCTTCCGAGATTACTAGGAATCCTTGATTCCTAGAGAATCAAGGACAACCGGTGCCCAAAAAGCATAAACAACAGTGAGGGAAAAGGGGCAAGCCAAGGGGTTGAGACTTCATAACCTGAAGCTGTGGTTGGACAATTGACCTCAATATGTAGATGAACCAAAACTTATAAAAGCGTAAAACCTCGTGACTGGGATCCATCTTGGATTTGACTTGGGTGCAGCTGTGCAGCTCCAGCCAGGCTCTTGCACTGCCCAAGATGTATCCTTTCAATAAATACATATTGTGTTCCCTTTAACTGTCTAGTCTCTGTTCCAGATCAGCCTTTCTAGGCATCAAGTTATGTGAGCTAGTGCATGTCTCATAAAATATCCTTGATAAGGATGTAAGTCTTGTTTGTGTTGGAGTTTCGTGCTAAACTGGGAGTAAGTTCTTGAGGATAACAGAAGTACACCAGCTAAGGCAAATATTGAGAAGTCATGTCGAAGTGTGTGGTTATTTTTATCGTAGCAATTGTGGAGAAGAAAATAAATAGCATTATCATTGAAAGGATTCTTGTTCAGCCAGCTATAATTTTGATCTGACTTTTTCGAAAGCAGTACAGTTTTTACAGAGTTTTAACTACAGGCAGATTTAGGTAGTGTATATGCCTACTGTAGTTTATATGAAAGCTGTAAACAAAGTCCTCTTGATGTAAGCACAGAACTTCTCTAGCACTGAACAAAGATTTGTCTGCTGCCTCTTTCACTGTACCTACCATCTGTCTTGGGTGTGTCTTCTCAATGCCTGCTTCCAAGATCCTAATTCAGACTTAAATGATTTTTTTTTCATCAAATATATTAACAAGAAATGTTAAAAAGCATACAGAGAAACAGAACCACTTCAGGAGATTTTCTTAGCCACTCATAATTGAATAAAGATACTACTTCATTAGCAGCTGATACTCAGCAATAGATGCTTAAACATGGCTCATGCAACTCTCCAGATAAATGAAAGGCAGTAGGTTACCAGAGAGTAATTTAGAGTATTAAATGACTGGGACTAGCCTTACTGACTTTGCTAAATCTTTATGTTCACTTCAGACCTCTTTCAGCCTATGTCTGTCTGTTTATCTATCTATCTATCTATCTATCTATCTATCTATCTATCTATCTATCTATCTCCCATGCGTTTAAATGCATTTAAATTAAAATGTTATGTTCTTTGGACTTCTCACACCTTGCTTTTCCGTACAAAACATAGTCAATATTGACTATCTGATTCAATTAGGGAGTCCCTGAAAAGGTTGAGCTTCTCTTAAAATACTGCATTTTTAGAACCGACATTTTAATTGACAGGTTTTATGGTTTTGTTCTTTTGTTAAAATTGTATTACATTGTGGTGACTTATGCAGTTTTCTCTTTGTATCTTCAAAAGCTTGAAAATTGCTTCTCTGAAGTAAAAACTGAATTTTGCAGGGATTCATGGGCTTGCCAAAGATTTTGCTTGTGTTTACTTTAAATCTTACATGCATTCACAGAATTCTGAAAGCCTTGACACCTGTGAAAAGGGAGGCTGGTCTCTGAAGTGTTATAACCTTTTAGTGGGAATTAATTTTCTCAAACTGCTCTTAGACTTTGGTGGTTGTATACACCATTAAGGAAATATATGCCCACATTCTCATTTAGTGATTTCATGTGTATGAGGTTTCTGGGTTGGTCATTTGGTATTTTATTATGGTTTCCTACATCAAAAATAACAGAATTATTAGGAAACAGGGCTCAGAAATAAATTTATGGGATGTACATTTGTGAGTAATTTATACCAGTATTCCTGCATTCGCGTCAGTGTTAGAAAATAATGAAAAATTGTGTTGAGCTTGTTTTAATTGATAGTTTATTGATAGGATTTATATTATTTTAATTACTTGATATTTCTTCAAAGGTATATGAATTGAGGCTTTTTGTGTGTGTGTGTTAAAGCCATGGTTGACCATACCTATTCCCATTTACTTTAGCAAACCAGTTTCCAGATCAGTGGTCAGTTATTTGTTGCTTCTCTCTCTGAGGACAAAACTGGTTTTCAGCAGCTCAGGTCACATCCAATAGCAAGAACAAATCTACAGAAACAAAATCACTAAGGAAAGGGTAAAAGATGGTGAGTAGTCAGGGTCTTCACCTTGTTCTGACATTGTAGTGCAGAGAAGAAAGATGGTTGTGTTTGAGTAGGAGGTTGATAATGTTTATTATCGCTGTTGTTTATTATGAGGAGTTAACCTCTACCAGTGTGACTGACACAGGCAACACCTCAGTAAGTGTGCAGTTGCTCTGTTTGCCACATGAACACAGTTATTTCCTTAAATTGGTTTCACACCTCCCTATAAAGACCTCCTGTAACATCTTTGAAAGCAATTTTGTCAAAATGATGATAGTCAGAATATTTCTACTTTTGTGTTGTTACTTCTTTCTGTAGCACTCTGTCTTCTCTACATAGGAAAAAAATAATCTTGTGTTTTTAAAAATTAGTGTATGAGTTCTGAAAACAGAAATCAATCTGCATGTAAGTGGCTCTGCCTGCATGAAAGAGTTTGATATATAATGAATCAATTATAATGGCCTTTTGATGAATAAACCATAGGTCATCAGTGTACTATAGCTCAGAGAAGAAGCTCTTCTTTCTAGCACTGAAAAGTGTCTAATCCAAACCTACAGTACTGAAGTGACATCTTGTGTGAGTCAAGGTCTGAAATCTTTCTGTGTTTGTCATCTGATGAAAAAGCAGTTCAGGTAGTCCATGAATAGTGAGCCAGCAGTGTGTGGTTGCAGCCCAGAAAGCCAAATGTGTTGTGGCTTCCTGCCCCTCTGCTCTGCTCTGGTAAGACCCCACCTGCAGTGCTGCACCCAGCTCTGGGGTCCCAGCAGAGGGATGACATGGATGGACCTGTTGGAGCAAGTCCAGAGAAGGGCATGGGCTTGATAAGAGGACTGGAGCACTTTCCTTATGAGACAGACTGAGGAAGCTGGGTCTGTTCTGCCTGGAGAAGAGAAGGTTGTGTGGAGACCTCACAGCAGCCTCAGTATCTGAAGGGGGCCTGCAGGGAAGGTGGAGAGGGACTCTTCATAAGGGACTGCATTGACAGGATAAGTAGGAATGGGTACAAATAGAAAGAGGGGAAATTTCAATATGGTGTTAGGAAGAAATTCTTTACTGTGAGAATGGTGAGGCTTTGAAACAGGGTGTTCTGGAGGTTATGGATTCCACGGCCCCAGGACTGTTCAAACCTAGGTTGGATGGGACTTTGAGCAACCTGGTCTAGTGGGATGTGTCCCTTCTCATGACAGGGGGGATTGGGTTATGATTCTAAGATAATGAAAAAGAACTTAAAAATATTATGAACTCGATTACATTTTACTTTTACTTTAGTAATCATTCGTTCATTCATTCATTCAGACAGGAGACTTAAATTGTGATTGGATAGATTGCTAAATGTATGCAATCTATTTATTTGTATAAGACACTTCTTGCATCTGAAACACTCTATAAACAATATTTCCACTTCCAGATTGCCTCCCTCATTTACATTTATTATGGCATGGAGCTGCTGAAGAGAAATTGGTACAGGAAAATCTGTGGAATTATTTAGCTTCAGCACCTGTTGGGAGGTGCTGTCAGTTAAAGCCTGGAGTGGAAAAGATAACTGGGTTTGGTAGAAGCAGGAAGGTTTGTAGTTACAAGGTTCTCATGCAAAGGCAATACTGTTACTAAGTGTTAATTAAATGAACAAGAAAATAGAATATAATGCTCATTATCTAAATAAATTTCTTGGAAATGTAAATGTAATTATAGAGTTCCTATTAATGGCATTTTTTAGTGAAATTAGTGTGTATTGACTCACTTTGGATGCATTTAAATTCTGTCTTCTTAAATTAGTTTTCAGAAAGTATTTTGGACACATTTATTTCATCGTAAGTTGTCAGTTGAAGGAATAGCACTCAAGATTGTAGTCAAGGTCCTCCAGAGCTGCATGCCTTTCTTGCTGCACCATAGTAGGGAATTCACATTATTTCTAGATTCTTCTATGACTTCTTTACTTTCATTGTATATTCTAGAAATGGTTGCCTTACGAATGTTTTGTACTCTGGCCTTGGATGTTGAATACCCCTTTGGTGAAACTGACTTTACACATGAAAAATCAAATCCTGAATAGTTTTCCCAGATGCTATTTGCAGTGAATGAAATCCACAAGATTTGGTGAAAGCTTCTTGTTCTGGGAAAATAAAATTTGCCCTAAGGCTCTTGTATAAAAGGTCATCATCACGCATTGAAGAGTGCAGTATGGTTCTGTAACATTGTGAACACCTTAGCACTGTTGCTACGATATTTATTTAGGAATAAATATTTACAATATTTACAATATTTATTTAGGAAAAGCATATTTAGAGATTAAAGAATTAGAATGCTTAAAATTTTTTTGACTAATATAAAGTCAGCAAATACAATATCTTGATTTTGCTCATTGGGATTTAATCACAGTAATAAACAATTACCATTAAATGCTTGGCATAAATAAAATGTAGCAAAATAATGGTCTTCTAAGGTAAAATAAACACAGCTGATTATAGTCTAGAAGCTGTATGTCAATCCAGTTTGTTTTCATTATTTAGAGGCCTGCTGAAAATGTTTTATTTATAAACAGTAAAACAGATTACTTAAATGCACTCAGAGACCAATTCACATCAGCAAGAAACATGAATGTATCATCCCATTCTGACCTTCTGATTTCTTAAGAGATTCAGAAATAATCCAGAATTCCAAGAGTAAAGTTCAGTTGCATCATTAGCCTTTTATTTTGCCCTGCAGTTTACTTTAGCAAATAGTCCAAGCACAGACCAAAAACTGATAAAAAAAAGGACATAAATACACTTTTCGTAAATATATGACTGGATCAGATAAACTTAAAACTGTACTTTGGCAGATCAAAACCATCTCTGCCTAGATACAATAAAGGCATTTGGATATCCAGCAGCCCACCACCAAGAACATAAATTACTTATTTGCATGTTGGAGATGGACAGCCCAATATAACAGCAGTGAAGGCATGTGAATGTTATGGAGTTATATCCTGCTAAAATCTTTGGGTGAAGTGCCATAATACTGAGGACTCAACATGCATGTCTCATAGTGTGATCTCTGCATTTACAGAATTTGCTTCTTTATTTGTTTGCATTTTTTTGGGTTTTTTGGTGTTATGATTTAACCCCAGCCAGCATTTCAGCCCCACACAGCTGCCTGCTCATTCCCTCACAAGGGGGATTTGTGAGAGAAATGGAAGAGTAAAAATGAGACCACTTAGGTATTGTGGCAAAGACAGTTTAATAGGAAAAGCAAAAGCCTTGCACATAAACAAAGCAAATCAATGCATTCATTCCTCCCTTCCAGTGGGCAGACAGGTGTTCAGCCATCCTCAAAAAAGCAGGACTCTGTCATGTGTAGTGGTGGTTTAGGAAGACAAAAACTATTACTCGCAAGGTCATCCCTCTTCCATTGTCCCCCATGAGCTTTATGTACTGAGCCTGATGCTGTATGTTCTGGAATATCCCAGTGGTCAGTTGGAGTCAGCTCTCCTGGCTGTGTCTCCTCCCAGATTCTTGTGCACGACCAGTGTCCTCACTGGTAGAGCAGTACAAGAAGCAGGCATTGACACTATGATAGCACTGCTCAGTAATAACAGAAGCATCTCTCTAGTATCAACTCTGTTTTCAGCACAAATCCAAAACACAATCCCATACCAGCCACTGTGAGGAAAATGAAGTCTACCTGGCCAAAAGCAGCACAAAGATTTTGCTGGGGTTCCCACCTCTCTGCCCCTTACTAAAAAAAAAAAAAAGGGAAGGCTATCTTAGCCTGCTTTTTCAACACTGGACTGTTTACAGGTTTTTCCCTCTAAATTTTACTTCAGCATACACTGTGGGATTTTATTGGACGTAAATAACAGGGCATACACTTAGTTGTGTAGGTAATTGGTAGCCTCATATTCCTGTCTTTGCACTAGCTAAGTTGCTTTAGCAGAGTATCAGCAGCAAGGACTAAGAGCACAGGCTGTGGGAAAATACTGCCATGTTCTAATTCAGCTTCTTTCTGAAGATCTGTGTTATGTAATCTGATGCTCAGTGTTGTATTTTTACCTTGATCTTTTTCCAAGAAATTATTAACAGATAAAAGTGATTATATGGTCAGTAGTAATGTTGTCTTTGTAAATCTATGCTCAGCTGCTCTTGGTTTCATTTTCTCTTAACTTTAGATTGTAGGAAGGGCATGAACACTGAAACATGTTCAGGTAAGACCCCAGAACAGTATTAATAAATGCACATGGCATGACTGCATTATTTCTTAAAATAGCTACACTGTGTTTTGCAGAACCTGTGTCGTATGTCTCTGTTCAGGCGTTTCCCACATACTTCATTCACATGAAGTGTGCACCTGTTTGAAGTTTACTCTTCTAATACTGGAGCAAATTTCTTGGCATAAGGAAGCATTTTGTTTGATAGAATAACCAGAGTAGGGTAAGGAAAGAAAATATTAAGTAGCTAAGTCCGTAACAGTAGAGTAGCTAATGCTCTAACAGAGTTTTATTTTTGTCATTCCTTCTACCATTCCTGTGGTCTTCTGGTTGAATTGAAATCCAGTTTTAATTTATATTTGTAAAAAAAAATGTTTATGGTATCATTTCTTGATTATTAAAGCATATTTAATAGTAAGAGATAATTTACATATTTGCATGCTGATTCCATTCTTTTATTTATTGAATTTTATGGGGTTTTCTGTATGTGTGGTTGTTGTTTTTTAAAGGCTCTAGTGTTCACTTGTTATCTTGACAGGGATCTTGGGAGAGCATGAATAGAAAAGTCTATGAAGTAAAGTTCACTAATGACAAACATTGCTTGTACAACTTTAGTCATAAACACCAAATGGGTTTATGGCTTAAGGTAAAGAATGATAAATGGAATATGCTAAATAAAATCCTGAATAGGAACACTTGCCCAATATCTGTAGGCTATCTGTGAAACAGAAAAGTTAAAGCTTCATACTTTTATGCATTAGCCTGTGGAAACAATTTCACTTCTGAAATGCTTCAAGAACATTTGAGTATAATGGGCTTTGTACTGCCTGCCTTGGCTGTATCCTGTAGAGAGCACTCAGCCCATTCAGCTTGAACTCCATTTTATCTAGCGCTAATCCATTAATTTTATCCTGACCTTGGGCATAAAATATATGCACTTTTTATGCTCCATGCTTTTTGTGGAGAAAGAGGAATAGCATTACCCATCGATCACCATTATGAATGATATAGCTTAAAACAAACACAGGTCAGAGACAGATATGTTAAGAGCAGTTTCGTATTGATTCCATCACAACGCCGTGTTAAAAGGGGAAAAAAAAACCATCAGAGTATAAATGATGAAAAGAGATTTGGAAAACAACAACAGCTATGAAGTAAACTTAAGAGCTTTACTTTGGGGTTATTATGGGCAAGAAAACCCAAAATAATCTTGTTGCTATTATTAATACAATCTGCCTCCCCCTAATATATTTATTGTCATAGCTTAGACTGCAGTGTGCTACAGCAATAAGGTCTGTGTGTTTTACTGCTGCATTTTTTCCTGTTGAAAGCTTTTTTGTTAAAAGAACCTTACTTTGATCCTTTAATCTATATTTAGCTCTAGTGCTGAAATATTTATACCATACTTCTTGCTATAGGCACTTTTTATTTGTTTGTTACTCCAATCCACTTGCAGAACACTGTCTTTCACTACAACAAAATTGTGTATCTTGTTAGGATCTGTGACATTGGGACTAATGGTAGAAGTTTTAACAAGCCTACCTGAATTACAGTATGCATCTCTATTGTAATGTACATGGAGAAAAAGATACCCTCCTTTGTCGATGGATTTCCATTGAGGAAATAATGATTTAAATAATATTACTGACAGAGGAGAATTGTTTTACACTGTGAAACTTCGCTTTGGAAACAAGAAAACTTAGGAACTTTGAGCCTTAAGTGGAAAGATATTATAAAATATATGTCAGCTTATCAGAGGAAAAGGCTAAAAATGTGGAGTTTGACAAATCTGTGAAAATAACTTTATGGTCTGTTTACTTACTAAAGTAAAAAACCTGAAACTGTTAAGTCAGAGACAGATACTCATAACAGCCTTGCTTTGCCAGAGGTCGAAGTTTTGTTTTCAGTTTTCTAAGCAGTTTTCTCATGTAAAACTCTGGTGTTCAGAATGAATTGAGTGCTTCTTTGGCATTGCCATCCTCAATTCTTATATTTTGCCCCATGATTTTTATGGTGTTTATTTCAGTTTATAAATCAGTGCTTTCTGTACCTGATTATGAAGGTACAGAGGCAGAGAGGTTCTATTAACACAGTTGCTCCTGTGAGGACTAGGTGACATGAAAAAGCTTCTTTCTGTTCAGCTGTGGACCAGCTGGTCAGAGGAACTGCTAGACCTGTATGTTCTTGGTGCTGGAGGCCATCTTTCCACTTACTTCCATTGTCTAGAGAATTTACACATATGTAATGCAGCAGTCATCTGTTGGTGAGACTGTGTGGTAAAAAGTGATTTAGATGTGTCTGTTTCAGTGCTAACTTGTAAATAGCTGAAAGCCTTCCCATTGGGTTTCCATATTACCAATTTCCTACTGCAGGAAAAGA
This sequence comes from Rhabdornis inornatus, assembly GCA_013397075.1. Taxonomy (NCBI): domain Eukaryota; kingdom Metazoa; phylum Chordata; class Aves; order Passeriformes; family Rhabdornithidae; genus Rhabdornis; species Rhabdornis inornatus. Next base: position 171,828 of record VWZS01001729.1, on the reverse strand, counting down.
CATAGTTGGTAAAAAAGTAGAAAAGTTTAAGGTTAAATTTCTTGGCTTTTTTTCCTGTAGCTTACTGTCACATAATGCTGGTAATAACAATTGCATATTTCTTTACACCCTCAGGTCATTTTAAGTATTCATATATGGGCCTTCATTCATTATTATCTATGGAATGCCTAAAATTTGTGGTGGAACCTAAATTAATAATTATAATATTGCACTGGTTCAGTGACTCTGTCATTTAATATTTCTTTTGGTCAGTTTGTGATTTAAAACAAACAAAGCTAGGAAAAATAATAATTTTAATATACTGGCATATACTACAGATGAAAGATGGTGTGCTTTTTTTCCTCTGGACCTTTTTTGGTTAGGACTAGTTTATCACACACAAAGCAGTTTTGGAAAAGTGAGGTATTCCGCAATTGCAGGAATTACTCTGAAAGGGCCATTATGCTTAACAATATTTTTTAAAATAGAAATTGCATGAGATTTTATTTTTAATAAAACAAGCATTTTTTTATGTAAATGTTTTGGTATTTATTGTATGGATAAGCCACAGGAAATTCAGGGATGAATTTGGCAGGCGGCCTTCATCTCATTTGTTTTCTCTTTAAAGAGTGGTACTACCTGCGTGGTTACTTTTATTAAGCAGCTGTGAATGAGAATAAAATTTTATCTTGCATGACTTATGTTCTTGAAGCATCTTTTGGTAATGCACTATTGTTACTATTTACTTAAAAATCTTTCACATGTTTTGAACAATATACCATCATTGATTAACAGTATCTTTGTAAAACAGAGTCAGGAATAATACACGTTCTCACATGGAGAAATAGAAAAGGTGGGATACGGTTGTACAATTAATCAGTTGCAGATGCAGAGACTCAGTTCTCCCGAAGCCACAGGTTTTAAAGCCGTAAGGGACTAGTAAGACTATTTAGTCTGGCCTGCTGTATAATAGAGGTCACAGGATTTCCCTGAATTAGTTCCTACTTCATTATCTTACGCTTTTGAGTAAAAATAGCACCTGAGTTTTGAATTTCCTGTCTTAAATGCCTGGTGCTGTTCCATGGGACTGTTCAGACTTCTTAGCTAAGATTTGGTTATGTATATGCTTTCAGCCAGGATTTGTACAGACTTCAAGAGAAACTGAGTTTCCACAGGGATATGCATCCACCTCCTTTATAGTTACATAGAAACCACATTTGAAGCCAGTACTGAAAGAGCTGATGAAATCTGTTTGAACTGGTCATGTTACAGAAAAATACAGTACCCTACATTGCTCAATAACTGCTTCATCTCTTCTAAATCTTCAGCCACTACTTTCTAGAGCATAGTTTACCTGTTCACTCACTATCAGCTTCTATGTGCCACTTGTGATATCAGTCTTTTTTCTCTCCCAGACATCCCTGTCTGGGAAATCAAGCCAGACTTCTGAAAGAGCACAGATCAGCAAGAGACAAAAATACCCTTCACAGGGGTATGTTTTGTATGCAGCTGAATCTTGCCACTGTAATTTGCACCTTCACAGTGACGGGAATCAGTAAAGTATTTTTCTGAGTGATGACTGGTCATGGATGCACTGCATTTTATGCAAAGAAAATAAATATGCAAAGTACTCTCGTTTGTGTAAAATGAATTTAAATAGAAATTGTTTAATTTTTCACTTTTTTGTCAGTGACGCTTTGGAAAGAAGAGGAACCACCCCAAACACACTTCCCTCTGCCACTTTAAAACAAAAAAAATTATGTGTTGTAAAATATCTGGAATTCTGCCTGACACATTTTGATGTGGGTATGGTTGTAGTCAAAATATTTAAAAGGAAAAAAAAGTGTCCAAAATTGGTAACTTGTCTCTTAGGTATAAAATTTAAATGACAGATTTTATTCTGCTTGAAGCTAACATGCGAAGCATTGCACATGCTGTATAGAAAACTTTGAGCTCATTAAATCCTTGGGGTCTAGTATTCAAAGTGGCTTTTTAAAATTGTTAGTCAGACAAAGTTTTGTGGTATTTGCTACGTGTAACAGGGATGTAAAAAAATGCAATTAACATGAAGAAAATTATTTTAGGAAAAGTAAAACAATGACTGTGGAGTCATAGGGGGAAAGTGAATACAGAAACCATTGGAGATGGCAAGCATTCATCTGTGTATAACTAGAAAAGTACACATGCATGAACATTCTTTGTACTTCTTGTATGGAGTCTAAGTTCTGATCTGGGTACCTCCTCTGGCAGGCGGAACTTAAGGGATGCTTGTTCTTTTCATCTAGTCAGCCATGCACACGGCTAAATGCAAAACCTCAACTGTTCCTTCACAAAAGCTTGGTTTGCGGATGCAAAGACAATACAGGTATACTTAACCTGTAGTTAGTATGAAGGCATCTAGTCTGTCTAAGAGACATTAATATAAAGAGTAATCTAGTCAATCATCTTGCCTTCTTCAACAACTAGTAATATTCTTCATCTCATAAATTAATACCTTTCTTGATGAACTTCATTAATGGCTGAGTAAAGTCTCTATTCTATTTTGCTTTGTGGGAATATCATGTTAATTAAGCAAAGCTGATCTGTTTATAAATAAATGTAATAAAGAAAAGCTTCCAGGAAATTGTAACTACAAATACTGCACTGCCAACTTACATTTAATTAATCTACTTCTTCCTTTGTTTGGTGTACTGAAGTCTGTAAAGATTGTGTTTGTATCACAAGTAGAGATTTTTGCCTAAGGGAAGGAAAAACTAATGTGAGGAAATAAGACATGTTTGAATATATCCTAAAGCACGTTGTCTTTCCTATTGTGTAAATTCTATTGCTGCCTTGTAAAGGAGAATGCTTTCAGTGCTCTTAAGAATGTTCAAAATTCTGGCTAAATAAATCCAGTCATCTCAACAGAATCTTTTCTGAATACATTCATCACTTTTCACTGATTGTTAGTAAAGTTAAACAGGGTGTCAGGTAATATATTACTAAGGTACAATCCCAAACTTCTAATGTAGCCTTAAAAAGAACTAAACACCAAACCTGACAAAAAGTTCTGATCTTACTGACATTGAATTGAAGCAAATTCCTCACGAGATATAGAAAAACCTGGTAACAAAATGGAAGTGGGGAACAGATCTATTTCAAAAGCTGCTTGTTCTAATTACTGTTAATTTGGTAAGGGGATATAACTATTGAACTGAATGATCAAGAGTTAGTATGTACTACATTTTGCAGTCATATTGCAGTTTCTAACAGACAGGTGTTCGCTTGACAGAAGCTGTGGTCTTGATGGAACTGTGTCAAATCAAATTCTTGTTAGCTGTCTCTCCAAAGAGACAGATGATCAAATACATGCATAGTCTAAGCTGTCATCTCATCCACTGCTTTCTCAGAGCAGCACTGAAGACCCATTGACAGGGAAATGTAACAAAGCTCTCAGTGCAGAGAACACTGAGGTGCGGAATGAAAAACTCCTTTTAGGGCATTAGTTTGAAAATGGGGTCTTCTTCAATGAGCTAAATAGCCTTGCCAGTAACTTTTCAGTCTCCAGGTGCTATGTTGAGGTGAAGTGTATTGTCTCTCTTAAAAACTGAGAAATTAGGATGGTGATAGTTTGTCCTTTGCTTGTTGAACAAGTCAGTGGCGAGACCAAAAATGTAAGCAAGATTAAACATGCAGCCTGGTCTGACCATTCTATTTAAGGGATATTAATTTTTCATAAATCAGGTTGCTGATATGTACCTCACAAAATTATCATTTCTATATTGCAAACAATGGAGGGTATTGTTAACTCAGACAAATCTACCCACTTATTCCTTATTACAGGTTTGTTCCTTTGTTGCCTTACCTGGGCCCAGAAAGATAACATTCTCAAAGGGTGTGACAAAATGGGTTTACTTCCTTGTGCCATGCAAATACCACAGTTGGATTCAAAGCATACCTTCTAACTAAGAGTATAAAATTAAATACAAAGTGTACAAAAATTAAATGCAACCATAGTTTCATAGAAGTTGCATATGATTAAATATACCTGGAATAAACAGCTGGAACAGGTCAATTGAATTCAGAGGAATTAAGCCCATGGCAGCTGCCAACTCTTTATTAAGGAAGAGCCTGGACTAACTAGCAGAAACTTTACTGCTCCTGAGACATCACCAGTAAAGAAAACAGACACTGCTTTGCAGCCTTAGAACCAAAATACTTGAAAGAATGTATGTTTTTTAGCTACAGTCACTCTATGCTATGCATAAAATCAAGAGAATTATTTCATAATTCATTTCATAGAAGTTTCTAGAGCCCCAGGTCTTTGCAAAACTTAATGTGATTTTGTTTGTGTGTGGCTAAAGACATTTTGAGGGGACTTCAGTTTGGTTCCCGTCTGTTAATCATCACCGTGGGGCGACAGCAGTCAATTGACTATCAGTTCACTGTCACCCACAGGGCTGCTATTATCTGTGTCAGCCACACATCACGGTGTTGCAGTTTAACAGATTTTAAAGTTTGTGGTGCACTTTAGAGGGAAGGATTTAGAAATGCAGTAAGATGCTGAACAGCGTAAGCCTTCTGCCAAGGAAGTATTTTCATTTCAGATACAAAATAAATTTTATTCAATCCTGCCTGATACTTGCAACTGACAGTTCCAGTAATAGTCCGTTTTAGTCCTGCATATATTTTCGATTTTACCTGAAAAACCTGAATTTCTTTAAATGAGTGACAGATTCATTTAAAGAAGGGCAACAGAATGTTGAATCTGGAGTTTGCTGTTGAATAGCAGATGTGATAGTATTTATTTACTTTTAAAAGAGGACATATAGGATTGTGAATATATGAATGGAAGGATTTTTCCATTGATGAGAGCATAGGTCTTTTAAAGTTAGGGCTTTGACACTTTATTGTCAGTCATGCTACTAACCCACCATGTAATTACTCAGGAATCATGAAACTGCATTTTATTGACAATGATCTTTTCTGTAAAACAGATAGCATGTAGAGATTTACAAAATGTATTTTATGTAATTTCTTAATACATAGTTATTAGCTACTACTAAAATAAAAGCTAGTTAGTAAATTTAAAATCATAGAATCGTAAAATGGATCATAAAATGTTAAGGGTTAAAAGGGACCTAAAAGAAGTCCCAACACCCCCTGCCATGAACAGGGAGACCTCCCAGTAGACCAGGTTGTTCAACACCATATCCAACTTAGCCTTGAACATGCATGAGAGCAAAATCCCCTCTGACCCTGCTGCCCACGCTGCTTTGGATCCAGCCCAGGACATGTTTGGCTTTCTGAGCTGCAAGTGCACACTGCTGGGTCATGTTGAGTTTTTATCAACCATCACCCCCAGGACCTTCTCCACAGCACTGCTTTCAGTCACTTTCCCTCCCAGCCCACAGATGTGTCTGGCATTGCCATGACCCATGCACAGAACCTTGTGCTTCTTGTTGAACATCATGAGGTTTGCACCAGCCCACCCCTCAAGCCTGTCCAGGTCCCTCAGGATGGCATCCCTTCCCTGCAGGGTGTCAGCTGCACCACACAGGCTGTGGTCAGTGATTGTGCTGAGGGTGCACTCAGTCCCACTGTCCACGTCACCTACAAAGATGTTGAACAGTTTGGGCCCTGGTACTGACCCCTGAGGGACACCACCTATCACTGCTCTCCCTGTGGACAGTGTGCCACTGACCACAACTCTGAGTGCAGCCTTCCAACAGCTCTTTATCCACTGAGTCATCCATCCTTCAAACCCATGTCTCTCCCATTTACAGACAAGGATGTCATGTGGGACAGTGTCAAACTTGGTGTAAGTCCAGGTAGAAAATATTCATTGTTCTGCCCTTATCTTTAAATGCTGTTGCCTTGTCATGGAAAGTTATCAAATTTTTCAGGGTGACTTCCTCTTTGTAAAGCCGTTGTTGACTGTAGTTCCTTGGCTCTTCCACTTTCTTCTTTTTAAAAATTGGGGTTATATTTCCATTTTTCCAGTCATTGGGAATTTCACTGACTGCTACTTTTTCAAAAATTATGGATAGTGTCTTAGCAACTTCGTCTGCTGGCTAGCTCTGGATACACAGATCAATTTCATCAGGTCCCATGAACCTCTGCACACTCACGTTCCTTAGATGGTTGTGAGCCTGATCTTCTTCTAAAGTGGACTCAGGGTCTTCATTCTCCCAGTCTCTTTTTCATCCTGGCCAGCATGGCTGGAGCACTTGCCATTGAGTACCATAGCACAGAAGTCATTGAGACTCTCGGCCTTCTCTTTGTCCATGGTAGCTAGGTCTCTGCTTTCCTTTCGGAGAGATTCTGCACTATCCCTAGTCTTCCTTTTCTTCGCAATATATCTACAGAAGTCCTTCCTGTTGTCCTTGATATCTGTGGCCAGAATCAATTCTAAATGGGCCTTGGCTTCCCTAACCTAATCGCTAGCTTCCCACACACTTTTCTTGTATTCATCTGAAGCCACCTCTCTATTTCCACTTCATAAAAACTTAATTTCTTGCTCTGACTTTGCTTGGCAGTTTCTTACTCATCCGTGGAGGCTTCCTGACATTTTTGTCCAATTTCCTTCTTATCAGGATGCATCTTTCCTGAGCTTGGAGGATGTGATCCTTGAATATCAGCCAGCATTCTTGTCCCCCTCTGCCCTCTAGGGCTCTGTCTCATGGGACTCTCCCTATTAGGTCCTAGAAGAGGCCAAAGTTTGTGCTCCTAAAGTCCAAGGCAGAGCTTGCAGTGAGCTTGCTGCATCTCCTCCTCCCTGCATTGAGGATCTCAAATTCCACCCTCTCATGATTACTGCAGCCAAAGCTGCCTTGGAGCACTGTATTCCACCAGCTCCTTCCTGTTGGTGGATTCAACTTCCAGCATGACACTTCTCCTTGTTGGCTTCTCAACCACTTTATAAGGAAGTTGTCATTGGCATATTCAAGGAACCTGTAGAATGTCTTGTGTGGCCCCCCCGACAGATACCAGAGTGGTTGAAAACGCCCGTTGAGGATCAAGGCTTGCCACCATGACACCACTCCTGCTTGCCTGTATGGGGCTTCATCCACACCATCCCCTGGATCAGGTGGCCCACTGGAACATCCCCTGTCCATGCCCTCCCTTTAATTTTGACCCACAAACTCTCAGCTGTCTCATCATTCCCCAGACAGAGTTTCTTACACTCCAGCTGGTCACTGACATAGAGAGCCTCTCATGTCCCTAGCTGTTTTTTTCTAAAAAGCCTTAAGCCTTTCATTGCATTGCTCCAGTAATAGGAGCCATCCCACTGCATCTCTGTAATGCCAATGATAGCATATCCATGCAGGTATGCACATGTCTGTAGTTCCTCTCCATATTATGTGCATTTGTGTGTAGGCATCTGAGCTGGGCCTGGAGAAAGCTGGCTTACTGACTGAAGTCTGGAATGCCTTTGCACTGCTCTAGGCATCCATTACAGGTGTTTGTGTCCAGCTGGCAGGGTTGGAAGGGATAGGTGCCCCCCTCCCTTGACAAATCAAATTTAAGCACCCTTCAGCAATCTGGCAAGTCCTGGGAAAAAGAAACTTTTCCCTTCTTTGTCAAATGAACCCATCAAGCCGCAGTAGACCAGACTTGCCAAGTCAAGTCCCCTGGTCTAAGTAACTACACTGCTATCACACACTGCCTTTTCTTGGTTGGACTAGTGGTTAATTGTCTTATTTTTGGAGCAGGTTGGCCGCTCCAATTAGCTCTGGCTGGTCTTCCGAGAGTTTGTTGGGTGTGTTGTCTCATTAGCCTGCACAGCTGCAAAGCATTTCTGGGGAAAAATGTCTGGCCTTGAAGGAAGCCCATTTCTTTTATTTGTTCTTTTCCTCTTCCTTTTGTTTTTGGGTTTTGTTTCTGTTTTGTTTTTTCGCTGCTTTCCATCCCCCCTGTGTCAATGCACTCCCTCCTTCTCTGCTTTCCCTGCATACTAGGGGGTGAATTTTTGACCTCTCCTCAGCAGGCTGTCCAGGCACTGGCATTGGAACCCACTCTCCAACTCTGTCTCCCTGATATCTCTCAGTCCTTTGACTGTCTCCTGCAGCTTGAGCACCTGTTCTTGGAGGTCCACCAGGACAGTGGACTCTTACGGTTCAGTGAACTACTCCTCACACTTCCTCATACTCCCTGACCACTTCCTCATTCAGTTCTGCCACCAAGCTTAGCAGATCATCCACTTGTTCACAATGCAAACAGATACCATCTCCACTGCCCTCTGGCATCCATGAGAAGCTCCAACACTCCCTGCAGCTGGAGACCTGGACAGCTGTGTGTTGATGTGTGAGGTTTGTCTGGGTCACTGTGTTCCTTCTGACAGTGGCTTTTGACTGAATGGAAACCACAGTCCTCTTTTAGTTCGATGGATGATGACTTATTCCCTAAATTCTGTGCCCTGCCTTTCTGAACTGCCATTCAATCTGCCCTGCCACACCTTTCTGGCATGTCACACTCTGTGTGCCTGTTCTGTTCACTGCACTCCTTGTCCCTTACACTTCATGGAGCTGTTTTATGTCAACTCCTGACAAAAATCCCCTTCATTCCTCATTGGCTTGCAAGAGATACCAGGTCTTCAGGGCTCTGGGATGCTGATCAGGTGTCCCTGAGCTCAGGAATTCCTCTGTGCAGCACAATGCAATAGTCACCTCTGGATTTAACCTCAGTCACCACTGCTACTGACATAAATCTCTAGAAGGGTCTAGGTGATCCTAGGCTATTCATCAGTTACCTGAACAAAAAACATTACTTCTTCATAGCTAATGAAAACTGCTGAGAAGTGAGAGTGGTTCTGTCACCTTATATGTGCTTTCCACATGGGTCCCTTGATTCTGATGTGTAACAAGAGAAAATAAATCAATATATTATGCTGTTTCTTTGTGGAATGTTGTAAAGACCATTATCAAAATTAACATTAAACACTCACTACAAACACTGTATGTGTATAACTATAGATTTACATTTGAAACATGAGTATGTGTAGCAAAAATACTCAACCTTTTTAAAGAATTCTATCAGGGAATTTTCTGCTTAGAGGTCTCCATGTTAGGATGTGATTTTTCTGTGATAAACTGGAAAAAGTTTTGAAACTTATTAGTTGTAGTTTTGAAACCTGTCCTGTATTGCTTTTGTTGCCTCAGGTGTTACCACATTTCTCAGAGATCATTAAGTTGCAAGTTTAAGTCCCATTACAGGTCTCTGAGTGATATTTAGTGATGGTGTTATGTACAGTCCACTTCAGTGAAAGGAAAGATGTCATGTACATTTTTTTTCTCAAGATAAATCAAGGAAAGTACTGTCTCAATGCCCATCACAAGAGGGGAGAACTGTTTGGTTACACTCTATAACTTGATACATCACCAGCTATATCTTTGTTGTTGAACAAAGAATAATAACTACTAAAATACTAAATACTAAAATACTAAAATGCTAAAACCAGTATTATTATGGATACACTTCTGTTATTATTAACAATACTTATTTTCCATTTTAATAGTCATCCAAACTCCATGTTACTTTGACCCCACCAATCTTTGGATCTGCTGTGCTGTCTGTTCTTCAGCTATAACTGCACCACCTAGAACTGAAGATTTTCTGACACTCTTAGTTCCCTAATATTTTAAGTAACACTTAGGATAGGGGTGAGAAAAAAACCAGCTTAGCAGCTGATGGATCAGACTGAATTATGTAAACTTGTAACTAAAAGAATTAGAAGTAAACACAAAGTTTTCCCAAATAGATTATAGTCCATTTTAAGTCCGCTGATTTTTATGCTGAACATATGAATTTTGCAAGGCTAATTCATGGGTCAAAAACAGCTTTTTATTTAACTAGCTAAAGCAGAAAACATAACACACACAAAGAATGAACAAAGTGATGACATTCGTATGAGGGGTTAGCTTTTCAAGTAAGGAAGAAGGGTGGAACTTGTATTAGAACTTCCAGGAAATTGCTATTCAAGAACTAAATGGGATAGTGATAACAGGCAGACCTGTGTTACAGATGAGTTGTTTTTATAATCTGACTTCAAAATAGCAAGTTTTTTTTGTTTTAATCATTTTTTGATAATTTTCTATTTATCAAAACTCCTATTAATGAGAATTTGGTGTCAATTTTGTGATTCATCCTTTCATCATAATATGTACCTTCTATTTTAGAATTAAACCTAAATCAAAATCTTTGGTTAAGCAGCCCCTTCATAATGCTACTCTAAAAAGACATATCAGTGTTTGATTATTCTAAAGCAAATTAAATAGGAGCAAAAGTGTCAACAGATTGCTTAACACAGTTATTAGATAATGAAAATGCAGCAACATTCCTTGTTTAGCCTTTCCTTTTACAATTCCCCTGTCATAAGAGCTGTGAAGTTGCAACAAAGCACATCAGCCAAAACAGGACTGAGTTTGTTGCTAGTTAAAGATGCTTATGCACTCAGTGTTCATTAATTTGAAAAATGTGATAGGAATCATAGTAGAAAACACAGCGGATATGCTTCACTAAAATTCAGGCTGGGGAGGTATGAAGGAGTACACAATATATGTGGGTCATAGGTCAAGAATAGCAATAATATGACAAGGAAAAAAAACAAAAAAGCAAAAACCAGTTAAAATGGATCATTGGGAAGAACCCTAAATTAAGCAGATTATTGACCTAGTTGGTGTTTCCCATTGCCAGTGTTTTTTTCATTATATATGATCATGAACATTTTCAAATCTATACATGAAAGAATATTTTCTTTCCAAATAAAAGTCAGCTACATTTGATTATGTCTACAGAGCATCAAAAGTGCAATCTAATTGAAATTCAATCTTCTGATCTCCAAGGATGCTTCTCAGAACATAGACAACATATAAATAGACAAGATATTATTGTGACATAATTCTCCTTTTAATAAAAATACTCTGCATCTCATGCTGCTGAAAAGCAAGGCTTTTTGGCTGAACAGTATTAACAGCAATATTTGTTAGTTTTTCTAAGACAAGATATGAAGCACTATTAGACTATTGAATGCAAATGTTGATGATTTTCATTTTCTTGCTTTGAAGGCTATTGTTCAATAGATATTGTGGTTTATTTAATCATTCATAGTGAAAACAAATGAAAGAATAAAATGACACATACGTTTTGGTTTTTCATGACCTGATGCTTGGTCACTGATGTCTTTATTTTCCTGATTGTTTTTTTTCTTTTCTTTCTTGTATTTCTGTAATCCCAGTCTTAGAGTACTGTAGTAGTCTAATTTCTATGCCTACATTTGGCAAGTTCACAATAACTCACAGTTATAGTGTTCTTCTCTTGGCCTGCTATGACTGACAGCCCAGAAATAGCCATTTAAAATGTGGCAGATTCTTATCTCTCTGTTTGAAAGGTAAAGTTAAACGGTTTTTCTAGCAGTCTGCATAAAGTCTTGAATTTTAACAAATCAACTGGTTTGGCTGTTGTACCAGCCTTTTGTCTCTGCAGAAGTACATAATTTTATCTTTGCACACTAATGGCTTGCTGAAAACTGTTGCAGCTGTTGATTTACTTTGGGGCATATGATAGCTCAAAGTAATTTATTTACCAAAATAGACCTATTCTCACTGGCCACACTCTTATCATATATTAAGTAATTATTTTGCGTTGGCTCCTGTTCATACTGTGGAATGAATGAAAATATTCCATTGTCACAAACAGCACTCGGGTTTTTTTTAAAAGAAGAGAACAGTAGATTAAAAATCCCTGTAGAGAATAATACGCTCTCATCAACTTTAATATATTTATCTAATCTTTCTATCAACAAATACTGTATTTGTGTGACAATAGCTTTCTATGTGTCCAATCAAAATTGAAGCACCATTGTGCTGGATGCTCTACAAGTCTATATGGTGATACTGTTCTTGCTACAAAACCTTAACAATGGAATGGATAGAAGCTGCTAGAGAAAATACAGCTATTAATCTAGATATGAAACACTCACTGAATATAAACATCCAGTTTCATGGCCCAGAAAGCATTATATGACATCAGAATTGAAATCAACTTGTCCTGACCACTGAGTGGCTCACATTGTTATGTGCTANTATTTACACACTTTCTCTGGAATTAAATTAAACTTGGTAAGAAGACCATGATTCCTCACTTAAGGTACTTTTTGATGTTGCTTATGACTAACTAAAAGACTTCAGTTATTCCACACTTGCCCTACCTTTGTGCTCATCCTCCTTCTCCCAAACTGCTGTTTTATTTACAACTGTTTTCCAAGAGAGCTCTAACATTAATCCTCCATGCTTGCACAACAAATTACTTCACTCAGGTATTTCCTAAATTTTGTTGTTATTTTCTGAACTCTATTTACCTTTTCAGCATCTTGCAATAAAAAAGAGATTTGATTTGGTATTCCCCAGCCAATACAGAGAGCAAATACACTCTGTGACCTGATGATTTTCTGTTTAGCTGAAAAATCCACCACTCCTTTTTTTTTCATTAAGAAAGTCCACTATAAACTTTTATTTAACTTCCTCACCATTATTATAGCATGCACAATAATCCATGTGAAGATTTTGGTGTATTTTTTGTAAAGTAGCTTCTCATAGGAAAAATGGAAAAATGAATCTGTCCTGACAGATTTTTTTCAGGTCACCCATGGTTATGGAGGAACCCTGCTGTATTCCTTCTGCGTATTTTCCGAACAGCTGCCATTTTATTTTCTCCTTTTCAGAAGTGAGAGACAGAAAATCTCTTTCACTTACTCAAAAAAAAAATGCAGACAAGTAATTCAAACTCTTATATGAAAATCAATTTACAAAACCTTTTATGCAAATATCTAAGAAAGTATGTGGTCGCTTGTGGGGAGGTGAAGTGCCTTTAAGTATATTGATTGTAAATACCAAAATATTTTATTGTCATTTTTACTGACAAAACATTCTAATTTTATGGTAGACCCAAAGTATTACAGTAAACTCTAATTTTGTAGTAGATTCTTTATAGTAGCATCCCTTCTTCCCTTCTCTCTCTATTGTTCCTACCAGTGTAGCCACTGATTCAGGATTGAATTTGAACATCTCACAATCTCTTAAAACAGCTGATTGTAAAACATGATACACAGTCAGCTTTCGCAGCATTTTCAGACTTAAAAATCATGATCACTATTGTGAGTAGTGCCAGCTTGAACCATAGTAAGGATAAAATCAGAATGTGAATTTAAACAGAATCACTACATTCCCCGGCATGATTAAATTTAAACACAAAGTGTGCTAAAGAATCTGCAGAGGATGAGTAATGCTGATAATTAAAGATGAAGAGACGTTCTACCAAAGATATAATCAAAGAGGTTAAGTGTGCTGCTCTAGACACTGCATAGACGTTGTAATAAATGTCTTCAGCTTTGAAATACTGTGTTGTTATAAAACGGGAAGCATATTACCAATTAATTGTTCTGTGCATGGGATAATATATAAAGGGAAGGAAGACTGTAACACTGGCCTGTTTTATTTATTCTTGTGAATATATTTGTTTGCTGTTTTCTTTTGCTAAAAATTGCAGTTCTCAACAACATTAGATTATTTTCTAAATTAATGAAAACTTTGGATTATTTTTGTTTTCTTTTCAGAGGGATGAGAAGCACCATAGAGGTTTTTGGTTAGAAGATGTTTTATTATACAAATTCGTATGTATATAGAAAAAGACTCGGTGACACGGCCATCAAAACAGGATCTTCAGTATAAAATCTGAAGCTCTGACCCTTAAAAACCTTACAACTCCGTTTAGAGTTTTTCCACTGAAGTTCATTCAAAAGCAAGAATTAGGTATTACTGAAGAATAAAGATGTGTATTGAAGTTAACCAAAGGCTGGAGCTATTTAATGAATTTGCAAACTAAATCTTGGGCAGTTCCCCTCCTTCCCCAGCAGAGATGTGTTTCCTACACCCATCAGGAAGCAAAACATTGATATTTTAGCCAGACCAAAAGATGTATGGTCTTCTTTTGAGCAACAAGCATCATCACAGTGAAATAATTGCCTTTGGCCATGTTGTGCAGGGGTACCTCTGAAATCCATATGCCAGAGGGTTTATGGTAAATTTGGTAACATGAGTTACTGAAGCACGTTTTCTCACATCTCTGAGAATGGGTAACTTATTTCCAGACTGGTGGTGTCCAATTGAGTGAATCATCAGGAAGAGTAGAGGGTTTAAAAGCAGTTGAACTATGTGAGTACTGGTATCTCAGGAATTTACCAAACATTGAGAAAGAGTTAGGGAGCGCTGAGAAAATCAAGGGTTCTTACTTTCCAGTTGCATTACCTTTATTGCTCAGTGTCTGTATCTTGGGACAAATTGAGGTCCTTCAACCCTTCTGTCCATTGATATTTTGAAAGAGAATATTTTTGAGAGATACTGAGTGGTGATTTGAGTGACAACCCTGGGAAGAACAGATTTATTCCAAGTGTATGAGTAATAATTACACAGAGAACATAGAACCATATTTTTGTGAAAGACCAGCTGGCTGTGGAAATGAACCACAGAGCTGTTTGCTAGATTCTAGGAGTGTTGCATAGTGCACAAATTGTCTTTTACTACAAATTCAGATTGTGTTGCTGAATTGTACTCACTGTTTTTAAACTTATATCAGGGAATGATTCATTATTGGTCATTTTCCTATTAAAATAATGTTTTCTTATAGATATATTTAAACTTTAAAACAGTCCCATAGAAATCTACAGAACTTCTAAAGATGCTGCTTAGTGTAAGAAATACAGCAGCAGACATCCTTGTCTCAGAGCCATGTTGTTGAGATCTGAATATTGTTTTCCAAATTCAGCATCATTCAGTGACCTTTTCCTTACTTGTATCACAACAGAACACGTGAAGCTGATATGTATTTAAGTTTGAGTGTCCTGGCTGTGTGCCTCATGAGGAAGCCTCTTCTTTCTAACACACACACACACACACATATATATATATACACACACATATATATATATGTGTGTGTCCATTACAAAGTGTATAATCAGTCCTTCCAGTTTTCTTCACTAAAACATAGAAGTGAAATATTGGCTCTGAAGGCAGCCTCAAATGTTATATGTTTCTAGAATAAGATTTTTACTTTCTATGCTTTTTTGAAAATCTCTGATTCAGTTTTAAGAATAACTTGTTTCACTCTGGATATGAAAAGTAAAATGAGTTAGCCGTTAGCCAAAATGAATTATTATAATTTTAAAAGTATTTACTAAGGCCTCTGTACAGAGTCCTCTATAGGAATTTAGAGTATTGTATGTTTTTCTTTATTCTAGTCATCTCTGGGTTTCAAGTTCAAAGCTGGAATCTGTACCTAGATGTATCCAAACATTTCTATATATTTTTTAAAAATACTTTGCATTTCCCACAAGATTTGATGCTCATTTGTGTGAATGTGAAGTAAGATATAATTCTATAAATGGTAGAGTAGGATTTAAGGAAATTTTTCGTTTCTGTGACTCAATCTTACATGAACAAACTTAATGAACAAAGTTGTTCATTAATAATTCCTGAAATAAAATGTAACTGCTTGGCACTTAGTAGTTTCAAAATAAAAAAGAAATATAAACCATCTCTTGCTCTTAATATTCTAGTATGAGATAGATTTTTTTTTTAAGTGAAAAAAAAACGAGAATAAAATATGGAGTTAGTTAATCTGAAAAGCTTGAAATGACTGTTAATATCTGTGGAGTGATTATAGCATTCACTGTTCAGAAAGAAACTGAGGCTTGTTTTTCAGATTTTAAGTACCACATATGTCTTCATCACATTTAAATTTTGGAATTTGCATGCAGATGTGATCATTATGCTGTTTTGAGTCTGAGTGCAAGGATCTCACATGCATAGTCATATTGCAGATGTTACATCTCTATCATTTCTTCTTTCAGAATTGCATGCTAAAATTCTTCTGGGAGTTTTACCCAAAGTCTTTTACCCTGTATATTGCAGAAGGCTGGCACACTCCCACCAAATTCTGAGTGAACTTAGCTGTCCCTTTCCATATGAAAAGCATTTTACAAAAGGCAGAAAGCAATGAGTCATCATAACTGTTTTCTGTACATATATCTTGCAAAGCAGTACACACTCAAACATCTCTTAAAACAACTTCAGAGGTGGGAGTTGCATTATAAATGGTAGGCAAGGAATTGATTGTTACCACCAAATCTTATTTACTGGTCTTTTAGTACTCAGTGCAGCAAGTAGAGTGTTTATCTGACATGATAAAGCAATACGAGAGCTGGGACCGCTGTCATATTGGAGATAAAGCAATCCATGCACACCATAACTTCATAACCTGCAATAAAATCTTCCTAAATTGTGATTTCCTGTGGTGTTAGCCACGGGCAGTGCATGGACTGACTTCAGACTCTTCATGGGAGCACTCTGATGTAAAGTCTGTGCCAGCACTGTGTAGCTGAATGGCAGATGCACTGAACTGGTGCTGTTTCCACCAGCTCTGCCTTACAGACACCGTGGCTCTAGGCAATTAACCAAAGCTGAGAGCACCAGCAATATAAAGGGAATTAACAACAGGAGGGAAACAAGGAGTTAATTTTGCAGCTAAAATGAAAGCAGTACTTGAAATTCTTATCTTTGCTTTTGGGAGATTGACAATTAGTTACAACGCTCTAGGGAGGCAGTTTTGAAGAGAAGACTAAACACTGGCTGAAAGACTCCTCTGCTGAAAGAAAATTGGAAGGGAAAGGAAAAGGAAGAAAGGTTTTAAAAGGTACTTGTCTCTAGAGTAAAAATACCAGGAAGATCAAAGCTTAAAACTCAATAAATATCTTCTGAGCATTCATCTCTGTAGTCTTAAGGAAATAAACATAGCTTGTTACACTACTGGTAGAGAAAAATATAGAAAGGCAAACCAGAACCTTACTATAGCAACATAAATTCATGTGCAGATGGAACAACAGAAATAACTTACCATACTAAGGATACAGTAAAATAAAATCAATATAAAATGGGTGTCTGTTCAACACTGCTAATAATACTAATAAAGGTGCCATTTGATTTCTAGATTATTCTGTGGGATACTGTCCCAGTTTTGTCTGCAATACATGTGCTAAATATGAATTCTAGGTTTTATAACATCTCTTCTTTTTCTTGCTTCTTCTCTTGTTAATTAGTACTATATAGACATCAAGAGAATAGAAAACATACGTACTTTATTGTAATATTTATTAAACAAATGTCTCATACTGCCTGAGAATGTAGCTGTTCCCTTACTTCCCTACAGCCTCCAGCTGTGAGCTTTCAGTCTTAAAACCTCTAAATAGTAGGCCTATCAACATGTAGCTGCTAGAATAAGCAGTAGTGGTAATTGGTAATTTTACCATTTAGCTAATACTCCGTACTTTGGTACAAAAATCTCAGTGCTGTTTGTCTCAGCATCCTATTGTGATCTAAAACATAGTTATTAGCTGTGAATGGTGATAAAATCCCATTGAACTTTTAATCAGTTATTGCATGTGTGTATGCTAGTTCACCTGCATTGCCAAAATAGCAACTTGGAAATTTCTTTTTGCTCTTTTATTTTGGTTTTCTAGTAACTAATTTTCAGTGTTGCTTGCATAAAAAAGATTGCCTGTTCAGGCCCTAAGAAATTTGATAGCTAGTGATAAGAACAAATGCTAAGTGGCTTCCTTCTTCTTTCCATGATATAAGAAAATAATAATTTATTTCTCTGCAAAGTTGTGTTTGCTTATCATAAGATCTATTCCTAATATCATAATAAAATGAAGTATTCTTGATGGTGCATGTCGAAATTTTCGCTTTACTCTGCATAAAATCTAAATAGTGCTTTATGAATCTCAGGTTGACAAGTGATAGGCATGCAAGTTGACTTACAGAGAAAGAGAATGTAATATTTGTCCTTTGTGTGGGAAAATTTGTAAATGATCTGGTTTGCTTTGGAGTAGGAAGAAAACATGAGGTGTAGTAACTTATGAAGTGAAATGGGAATGAATTTAGAAAATGTGACAGTTGTTTTGGCAATATGCTTAAGTATATAAATAGTTCCATTGCAGTCAGTTTCCTCAATGAGACTACTCAGTATGTAATAAAAAACTTCTAAAGCCATTGGAAGAAAATCAAGAAATCATTTTCTGCATATGATAATTTTGAGCAGAATATCTAGATTTAGGAAATATGGAGTATTTTTTACATAATTTGTACAATTATATGATGTTGAAAATGGATTTTTAATTGCCTTTTTTAATATGCAGGGGGTTGAATATTACTAAATACTATAGAAAATAAGAAATTATTACAAAATTTTTAAAAATCTACTCTAATTTTATAGAGCTATAAAGATCAAACTGTACCCATTTTTCACTATAATGGATAAGTCTGCTTTCTGAAACACTTTGCAAAATCATGTTACATAAATAATACCTATTTAATTTTTTTACCTTAGTTGGAAAGAACTTTTACCCTGTAGTGAAAAATGTAGGAAAGAAGTCCTCAGAAACCTTCTATAGCTAATCTGACCTACTCAGAAGAAATCACATAATTTATGTTGTTACACATTGGTCTTCCATATGTTGTGCATCAGTGAATTTAGCCTTACTACATGTTTTCCTGATGTATAATGGATATACACTTTTTACCTGACTCAGAATCATTAGAAAAATAGTCCCCAGAATTGCAGGTAGTATATCCTAACTTTTAATGTTCCTGATGTCCTCCATTAAGTTGAAGCAGGAAGCAATAACTTACAGCTCATAGTTGGTTACATTTTTGGTTTTCATGTAAAATAAGATATTTTATAAGGAATTTTTGTCTCCTTTTCTGGAATAAAATACTTTGTCCAAATGTAAGCACAATGTAAGAGTGCTATGTGTGGTAGTCATTAATTTTTTGAGAGCATTTTCAGATTTTTATTTGTGAGAAAGTGTTTGTGTTAAGCTTCTTCAAAACAGTAGAAACATTTAAGTATGTTTGTTGTCAGTTTTTGAAGGCTTCATCAGGACATTATCTTGTAAAAACATTGTTTTGTTTCTCTTTTGAATAATTAAGTTTGTAATAGAAGCTCACATAGTCTCACTTCCTGTCTGAGCTGCAAAGCACGATCAGCAACAGACATGGAGATTTGTGAGGTACTCGCTGATAATTTCCAAGATCTTTCAGACTTTTTAGTCCAGAGGGAGATTTTCAATGTGTTCAGGCAAGAACTTTGTCATGGTTCTACAGCTGTCATCTCCATGATGCCGACTTTTGTGCAAAGCCAGCTGCTAAATGCCAAAGAGTTAGAGAATTAGAAAACGTTGGCTTAACTTATAATAGAGAAGAACAGACATTTTAGGACCAAAATAAAAGAAATTGTTTTTTTCCTCATAGTTCTTGCTGGTGGTCTTTGAAATTGTTAACTGGGTTTTTAAAGGACAGTAAATGTCCTTTAAGGTGGGGCTTTGAAGATAAAAGTGTTTATAGACACATACTTGCAATAGGTCATGAAGGCTTAAATGCATCATATTAAAGGTTAAAAATCAGAATGGATGAACGTTGGGATGCATCAGAATAAATAGTTTAGACAAAACTTTTCCAGAAGCACAATATTTAAAGAAAGAGCACACACACAAAAAGGTACCTATATGTTGGCAAAATATTTTCCTCATTCGCAAAAAGAGCTGGAAGTTACAGAAGAGGCAAAAACAACTAACCACCTTTTAAGAACCCCTCTTACATTTGGTTTAATGGAATATCTTGTATTTTATCAGTTAAAGTGATACATACTCAAATAGTCAAAGTAGAATGCCATAATGAGATAAAAGCAGAAGATTATTTAGCACACACAGATTGATTTTTAAGTCTTCTTCAGGTACAAAAAATATATCAGAATACTGAAATACTTTTGTGCGGTCTGAGATTTTTTGCTATGTATTGTTTAGTGGTGCAAATTACTTCTCAATTATTGTAACATCTGACCTGTTCCCAATTGCTTTTAAAGAGTACATATAAAAATCTTCATGCCTACCTTTCCAGCCTAAAGGAAAAATAGTTCAATCTCTTTTCTCTGAAAGAAATGAGTTTTGTATTGTTGTAAAATGGATGACAGATGTTACTACTAATAAATCCAAAGAGAAACAGTTCTATTATTGAAAACATATATAACCCTGGCCCTCTCAGTCAATTGCTTGCATTACTTCTGAAGCATAGGGCTTTCCACTGAGTTTTAAAACACCACTGGACACATTCACATCTTCTGTTATCAAGCATTCTGTTTTCTTCATTTCTACCTTCTTCATGCAACTTATTTGCAGATATTTCTTCTACAAAACATTAGAACAAACCAAAGCAAAATCAACTAGAAACAACCAAGGCTCATAATTTTAAAAGATCAGAAATAATTGATGATCTTTGATTAGATGGATAGAAGTTGGTGAGAATATTAAACAGAAACTGTGAAAACAAAAAGCTTGTCTATACTATAGCTCAAATCAGTTTGATATATACTATGCAAATGTTTAAAAATATTATGGATCGCATTTTTTTGTAACTTAAATATATTTACTCAGACTCTAGACTAACAAATTTCAATTTACATTTCCCGTTGTGGTTTTTTATTTCATTGCCTTTTTTAGAGGTAGCACTGAATTTCATAATTATTTAAAATAATGAAGAAGTAGTTAAAATAATAATTATTTACTTAGAGGTGTGAACTTTGATCTCAGCATATAAGAGAGTTTTTTTAAAAAAAGAATTTTTAACATCCTGTGTTCCTATGCTCAGCCAAGATCCTATTTCAAATTACTGACAATATAAATTGTGGTGGAATTAGTCAAGTAAGTTGTTGCAAGAGTTACAGCAAAACTGAGTAAATCTGGTTTTGTTCTCTGTTCAGCATCTTATGAATGAATTCCCACATCACTCCTCATTTGCAGTTCCATGAGAAATATTAGCTGTTGTCGCTAGACAAATGTGAAAGTGTCATGTTTAAAAGTAATCTCTCTCCTTCAGTCTTCCAGAGAGCCTGCTTGAGTATGCTCCATTCAGCTCACAGTGATTCACAATACCTCTTTCAAGGCCCTGTGAGTATTATTGTGAAAAATGTGTTGGAGGAGCATAGGACAGGAGCAAGCTCCCAGCAGATGAGAGTGGGTGTTGCCTTGCATCACCTCTCTGCAAGCTCAAGGCAGGGCCTTGCTTCAGAACATGCTGGGGTGTCGAGCATTTTCTTCCACACATTAACTCACAGTACAGACATTATCTATCATTTCTAATAGCTGCACTCACTATTATATCCTGAAGCACATTCAATCACAAACTATTCCGACTTACTTCATCTTAGGGCAGCAGCAAAATTTCAGGTAGGACTCAAAGTCACAGGCCACAGTTCTAAACAATGGGTTTGCCTGACAAAGTGAACCTTTGACGTCATGAATCTTCAAGTTGTTATGAGATGAAAACTTGACGACAACTTGACCTTAAGAGATGAAATGTTGACTGCCTTAGCCATGTGTATAATATAAAGTATTAAGGTGAAGTTCTGTGTGACTCCATGCTCATTAGAGGTTTTTTATCAGCAGTGGTTATTCAGTTTGCCAGAGGACTGTGAAAAGCTGGATTTTATGCAGTGTCCTCTGCTAGAGGGAAAGCCCTTCTGAATCCTTCTAGACCAGAAGTCAATGGTGTTTTCCCCCTGTAGCATCCTTGTCTGGACAAAAAACTTATTTTAAGTGGTAAAACTCACCCCAAACAAAAAAGAAATTCATATGTACCCCCTTCTCTTCTTTTTCCTATACCTGTTTGTTTTGGTTTGAAAGACAGGTGTCTGCCAAGAAAGGCAGGAGCCTCTTTTTAAAATGGAGAATGTAAACCCCCTCCCTCCAAATCATTATAATTTTGAAATTAAGAGGCTCTCAGGCAAAGATATGGGAATAGGAATAACAGTTCTTTACTAGGAAAATTAAAATAGAAATACAGTCTTAGAGAGGACAAACCCAAAAACAGTGACAGAGTCAGAATACAACCTGACACCCCGACAGTCAGGGTGTTGGTAGCAGTCCCATTAAATGGTGGCTGCAGTCCTCCTGGAGTGACAGATATGGTTCTGTTGAAGCAGTGCTCCTGTAGAAGGGTGCAGTTTTCCTCTGAAGGTCCGGTGATGATGTGGAAAGGTCCACAGGTTTTTTCCTCTGGAATCCAGTGGGAAAAGGCTGCCTTGGTGTTCCAGCTCTCAGTTTTTATTTAAGTAGGAAAGGCTTGGCTCCTCCCTCTGGCTGGAGCATCTCACAATGGGATGATGTAATTGTATTGGTCATGCAGTGGGACTCAGTGGCCGATTAACAGACGATATTGCCCTGGAGGAAGGATGGGTTGTGGAAAAAGATAAAGGTGACTACCCCACCTGGTTTTAACAGATGGTGATAGAATACATACTTTTGGTCACATCCTGTATTGCAACCTAAGACACAGTTCTCTTCTAACAGACCCCTGTTAGAAGATAGACATCTTCTCCATATCTGTGAAAGGAAATGTTGCCAAAAGTGGTGACACGTGCAAGTAGTGAGAGGGATTCCTCCCTCATATTCAAGCATATGAAGAGTGAAGCCCAGAGCACACCCACTCCCTGCACGGCCAAGCAATCAGAGAAGAACTTCACTGTCTACTTATAAAGGAACTATTTTCTTCCTTCTGTTAAAGGTTCATACAGTTTCAAAATGCCATGTATTTTAACTTCTGCCAGTACTTTGGATTCTGTCTTTTGCTTATTTATATTAGGAATACGTGATACAAGGCATTGTTTTGTGTCTTACATCTTCCAGCATTTTCTCAATTGATAGACCTGTGTTTGTAGTGGTGGAAAGACTTAAAATTGAAGCAAGCAAAGAAAAACAAGCGAAAAAAAACAAGCAAAGAAAAACAAGGCAAAGAAAACATAAAAATGGAAGCTACTGTGTTTATTCATTTTTACTAGGACTCTGTAATCATGTAAGCATTATGAATATTGTAAGCATGCTCCTCAGACCAGTGAAGATGAATGCTGCATTGGATGTAGAAAAATGGTTTGTATATTGTATGAGTAACATTATTACAACACTGAAGAGTACTGAATTTGAAAGGATATCTTCTTTGCATTTTTCCAAAGTTTACTTTATGTTCTGACAACATACCTTTTTTTTCTCCATCTCTTCAACAATAATAGGACTTCTCTTGGTTTTTTTTGCACTTACATTTGCTGTTTATAGAAACAATGCAGTAACATTCAAATTGTTACATCTGTACAGGTGCATTGTTGTGCTGGGCACCAGGAAAGCAGTTGAAATGCATAGACACTACCTTACTGCTTTATTCACTGCACCAAAAGTGCTTTGTACATCCTGAACGAAGTATCCTTTGTTACAACTCAAGGGATACAATTCCATAACCCTTATTCTTAATTTCTTCCTTTTAGAGAGCTAAACAGTACATCTTTTGGGGCGTCTTTCTAAACACTTACCAAAATGAAAATATCTCCTTTCTAAAATGTACAAGTTTTATTCTGAGCTAGAAATGCAGAAAATAGTGTTGTTTTCCTTTAAAAACAATACTTCAACAAAGTTAATGGTTTTGACAAATTCCTTTGTCAGGTTCCTAAATTCTGCAGCTGTGACATTAATGCAGTTAATATAGTTTATAGTTGACAGTTTAGGCTACAGAGTATGCAGGCTGCATTCAAAAACATTGAGGAAGATTATGCCATTGAGGAAACAATTCCTTGAGAGCAGTGTAACATCAGTAACACTGATCAGAAATGGCCATGATGAGGAAGGAGGGAGAGGCAGACAGTATGGTCTGAGAACTCCTTTGACAGACTGCTCTTATTTCCTCTTTTCTCTCCTGCTCTTTTGAACGCAAGAAAACAAGATGCTTCTACTTCATTCTCAAACTGAGATGTTGGAACTTGATTGCAAAGATTTATTGCTTTATACTTAAGAATGAGTACAAGGTGACTACTTATGGAAAATGTCATATATATTTACTAGTATAGATATTTTAACGAAGAGTATGAGGGAGAGGAAGAAAAGGAAAAAAATGCTTTTATGTGTTCTGGACATAAAAGCATTGTCCAGAATGCTTTGGACAATTCAGGCTACTAACATGAAAAATGTGCTTTGGTGTACATATGAACCTGCTGGTCATCTCATTATTTACTCACCATAAAGCCATATGTAATGTGAAAAAGTAAAGCTTAAAGCAAAGACTGCCTACATTGTACTGCTTTCCTCTTTATTTTTCAAATAGAAGTAAGGAGGATGAAAAAGCAGAAATACTAATATGTTAAAAATGTTGACTGGATAGAGCAAGCATGCTTTTTTGTTTTCTTAATATTGATTCTTGGCAAGCCCTGTTTTAACCCTGATTTAATGTAATGTAAATCCTAACCCTTTCTGGAAACTTAGCCTCAAATGAGAAAGAGTGATCATGGAAATTCATATTGCCACCCTTTGCAGTCCTCTTGTCTTTTATTCACCAGTGCAAAATATATAGTATTTTTGTTGTTAATATTTGCATATAGAAATATGTGGGATGCTGTATCCTCTTTGCTTCAGAAGTTTAGCTTTTGTTTTCCTAAATATAGGATACCCTGCTCGTAAAACACCACAGTCTCTGCCTTAGTTTCATTACCTCAGACTTTTGAGTCCTCTCCTTGTGTTAGATAAGGGACATCTGGTAGGGGGAATGCTTGGATTCCGTATGTTGTTGTTGGTGGTGGTTTCTTGGTTGGTTGGTTGGTTGCTTTTTTGGGGGGTGGGACACAGCTTGTATGTCCTGTTACATTCCAAATGAACAGAACAGACAGACATCCAAAAGTTCAATCATAACCAAATTTGGGCACATTGATGTTCAGATGACATGCTCTGCTCTTAACCTATGACACTGTGTACAAATCTGAGAATAAACCCTGATTTTGAGGCTTGTGTTTTCATATGAGTGATGACTAAACAAATGTTAATTCTTGTTATTCAGAAAGTCATCATTAAAGCAGAGTGAGTGGTATTTCATTGTTCATGTGAGTGAGACAGGTCACTTTGGGAAAGCTTGCTATAGGCGGTCTAGTTTTGCAGATTTTGAGAACTGGTGAAAGGTGCAAATTCCTTTTTCCCTTTTCATGTCCTTATGAAGATATCTGATTTCAAGGGCTCAGTGCACTCATTTCTTGAAACAGAGAACTTATTTAAAGTTAAATGCTAATAACAATGAATGTTAACTGACTTAATGCAATGTGAAATTGCTGCTTCAACATTCATACAAATGATAATTCAGTCTAAGTGGTTCTATGTTCTGTTATATAGACATTACTTTGCAATTTGCAAGGTAATTGCATACAGAGCTACTAAACAAATTTGTTTTCTTTTGTATCAAAATGTGCTTTGCACATCTCTTCAGTATATGAAGATACTTTGAAATCCATGGGTTTTGATGGGATGGTATGGGCAGCTGTTCTTATGTTGAATTTTTACTGATTATCTTATCAATGTCTGATTCACTACCTTGTGTGCTAAAATTGTGTGAAATTGAAGAGAACTCCCAACCAATACTGAGATCTATTATTCTAGTGTAGCCATTACCCTGCCTTACTGATGTACAGCGCCACTAAGAAAATGTATCCATCTGTATATAGCAATGTTGAACAAAGGATCCCACAAAATAATTTATTGTGTGTTCATAATTACTTCTATTTGCCAAAATTTGCCTTGTAAAGTGTTTCAGTATGAATAATGTTTATTAACTGGCAGTTCTCTGATGCTTTATATCTTTTAAATCCAATTTAATTTTTATGTATAATTAGAATTGGCTCTGGTTTTATTTTTCAATTCCTTTATATGCATTGTTCTTCAATAATAGTACAGAATACCAACTTCACTGCAAAATGGTGATTTTAGTTCCTCCCCTAGTCTCTTCGATTTTACTGTTCTCAATCCTGCATTCAGTTCAGTAGGAAGAATGATTTTGAATAATGCGGTCATGATGTCAAAACAGTGCAAATTATATGCTGCTGCCATCTGGAATAGTGAAAATAAAAGCTTTATTTACACTGTTCTTTGAAATAATAAACTTTATTGTGGCAGTTTATCTTCTGTATCTATAATGTATTCTGGGAATGTTCCATGTGTGCCTTTTTATTCTGTGAGCTACAGAATGACTGAAATTTGCCTGTGGCAAACCTATCAGTGAATCTTGAAATAGATTCACTTTCTTTTCTTCCTGAATAGAGTAGAGAACCACCTTCCATTTGCACAATAAGAATAATTGGTTTACATCAGCAAAATTTTCAAGGGGCACAGTCAAACACTATGAGTATGTATTTTAGTTAGGCAGATTACACAGATTTAACTACAGGTTAATATTCTGTTCTACATATGAATATGAACTCCAGATTCATAATGTGGAACATGGATGTTTCAGTGGGGAAAATAGTTAGTGTGAATTTAAATACTTAACAAATATATTAACCAGTTTTCTTGACAACTGTGTGGTGTTGAGTCCTGGTGCTATTACCTTGCTTTTATAGTCCGTAATCCAAAACCAAAGTCATAACAATTTGCTTTGGATACTTCATATCTGTACTTCATATCATAGTAATATCATCATATTGTACTGTAACTCAGAAGACTATTCACACTATTCAGTCTTTCTTGTTAAAACATGATGGTGATGGCCAGAGTGATTCAGTAAGGTAGCTGTGCAAAATTTAAGACTTCAAGACTCAATCTATTTCTGAAAGCTAACTCTTGCTGCCAGCAAGGCCTACGCATGATCTGAAAGTAACCTTTTACAGAAAAAGTAGTCAAAATGTTAAGAAGCTGTGGCACAAATCCTAGCTAAATATGACTGCCTTCCTCTTTTTCTAGCTGTGTTCTATATTAGACATGCAGATTTACCACAAAGGGTCAGAGCCATTGTACTGAAATCATGTTCTTTCTTTGGATCCAGCTTTTGTATAAACATAGTCTTGACAGTACACCTTCATAGCTTGGGAAGTTCAGTTCCTGAAATATTATTAAATAATTACATCACTAAAAAAATGTTCAAAAAGAAATTGCAACAGCACATGTTTTCTTTAAGATGAGAGGAAATACAGTTAAGTGATAAGAACTGAGTTTGTAATACATAGTTGTGGCACAGCTATGCTTTTTTCTATCAATGCCACTTAAAGAGAAGTATGGTTTCTTTTTTTTGGTAGAACATAATTTTAACTTGTAGCTATTTTCAGGATACCACTCTATCAAAATTACTGTTCACACAAAAACAGTGGGTTTGAATCTCTACCCTAAATGCCATTGCATTTATGAGGGCAAGCTCACTCCTAGGACAAATGCAACAACAAGTGAAATTATGCATTTTACATTTGTTTTAGGCATACTTACATTGAAATCTGAATGCAAAGGCTAATGTGCTTTTTCCAATCAAGTTTCTTGGAAGGGAAGCAGTTACTAAACTAGAAGCAAGGACATTGTTTACAGAACACAGAATCATAGAATCATAAAATGGCCTGTGTTGGAAGGTATCTTAAAGATCATCTATTTCCAAACCCTGTAGAATGCACAGGGTCACCTTCCACTAGACCAGGTTGCTCAGAGCCCTATCCAACTTGACCTTGAACAATTCCTTGCCAGATGAAATTCCAGCTTCACCTAGGCCTTCCTGACCTCGTCCCCACACAACCACACTTCATCTCTCTACTCTTCTTAGGTCGCCATCCATCCTAGCTTCAGCTGCCTGTGCATTTCCTTCTTTCTCTCCAGTCTGACCAGCAGTTCCCTACTCAGCCCTGCTGTTCCCTTACCTTCCTTGCCCAGTTTCTTGCTCCTGGGGGTTGCCAGCTCTTGCACTCTGTGGAAGACTTCCTTAAAGATCTGCCAGCTCTGTTCCACTCCCTTTTCCCTGAGGGAAGTCTCCCGCTGGATCTCACTGGCTATCTCCTTGAAGAGCTGGAAGTCTGCTTTCCTAAGGTTCAGGGGCCTAACTTTGTTCCTCGCCTGGCCCATGTCCCTCAGGACTGCAGACTCCACCAATGCACTGCAGCCCAGATTCCCTCCAATCCTGATGTTCAGGACCAGCTCACTTACATTGCTGCCCATCAGATCCAGGATTTTACTCCTCTGGTAGGGCTGCTGTCTATTCCTTGGCTCCAGAAGGTATCCCTCATTCTTTCCAAGTGTCTCCTGTCTTGCCTGTAGCTTGCTATGCTGCTTTCCCAGCAGATTTTGGGATGGTTGAAGTGGCCCAGCAGGACAAGAACCTGTGAGCATGATGCTGCCTGTGGCTGGAGCAAGAAGGCTTCATCAATAAGGTCCCTTTGATCAGGGGTCAGTACTTAAAACCATCCACAAAGTTCCCTTTGTTGCCTTGGTCTCTTGATTCTTATCCACAGGCTTTTGACTTGCTCGTGGCTGTTCTTCAGAGAGAACTCTTCACACTCAGTCTACCTCCTGATGTAGAGGGCGACTCTTCTGCCTCTCTCTTTCCTCACCTGTCTCTTCTAGAGAGCCTGTAGCCATCGATAGTCACACTCCAGTCACATCCCTCCAAGTTTCAATAATGACAAGAAGATCATAACTTTCTAGCAGCACAGTGGCTTGCAGCTTCTGTTTGTGGTCCATTCTGTGTGCCTTGGGAGAGCAGTGTCAAACTGTTGGAATATACAGAGTTGAGACCTAAGAACCATGATAGAAAGCAAGGCAAGGTCATGTTATAACATTCTCAAGGGCTCATCTCATAATCTCTCTTTGTAATTGTTTTCTACGTTATTCACATCATATACTGAGAAGTAACTTTTGTGGAGTTCATGCAGTGATTGGAAATTATACAAGTGCAGTATTAAATGCATTCTTTTAATGCCAGTAAGGAAATTCAGCACCTTTAAGACACATAACAAATTCAAAGAGTGTGGCTATTTCTAAATCGCTTGTATCTGTCATCCTAAACAAAATACGTATTACATGTATAAGTTACTAAGCCACAAGGATAGAGAAATCTGACCTTTAATGGCCACTCAAAATGACAGTACCGAATGGCTTTGAGAAGGCCAAGTCTGATTTAAATTGTTGATGAATTGGAAACTAATTGACTATAACTGAATATTACATGGGAAGGGCAGTATATGCTATAATTTAGAGCATAATGAGCATGTTAATGATCAGTAAAACATATTTTTCTGGCCACCTCATGTAAAATTGTAGAGGTACCAATATATAAACATTTTGTAATATTTACTCTTACTGTGGCTGAGATGCAGTTGTTCAGTGATTTGATGCTCAGCTTTGTTTCATAGAGTGTTTGATGGTCTGTCATACTCGGTATCACTAAAGTGTAAAGACAGTTGTACAAATCATTAATAAACTTAGAGAAAAAAAAGTAATAAACATCTTCAAAACTAAATCCACTGTGATAAGCCGTCCAATTAGAAATTTCATTATTTCCCTGGTCCATTTGATGTTGAATGTCTGGGTTTATTGCCAGATACCTGAAAGCCAGGTTGGACACCAGCCACAACTGTCAAAAATCTAACAGTTCTGGGTATTTGAATGTTACATTGTGATGTTCCTCATGAAAATTTCATGAAGAGCATTCATTCAAAGAGATTCTATGCGTAAGGCAGATGGATGGAATTTAATTGCCCTTATTGAAAATAAGAAAGGGCGGCTCTTTACTACTCTATCCTATTAACATTCAAGATAGATTATCTTTGTTGTACGCTTAGGTATTTACGAAAGGGACTCTAGGGTTTTCTATAGTAGCCAAGTAGGAAAGGTAAGGTCATAAAAATCCTATTCTATGTCACAAGTCAAGTCTTGTCAGCTACTACCAAAGCAAAGACTTTTATAAACAGACATTAAACATACCTTTCTTTGGGAAGAGCCTATGGCTGGTGAATGATTTGACATTTATGAGCTGATGGGTAGAAATCCTAATTCTGAAGAGTCATGGAAGCTTTCCAAAGAGTTGTGTCCACTGTACCAAGGCCCTGGGTTGATTGGTGAACTGAGTGCTTTCTCCTCTGTTCTTCCAGCTGCAGGTATTAACACTGAAAGAAACAAATGGATCCACATGGTTCCATGACTAGTGTAATCACCAAAATATTGGTTTCTTTGACAATGGGATGGCCTATACATGGCACCAGCTTGCTAAATGGTGACAGGATTCAGCTCTCTCAAAGGGGGAAGATATTCTTTGGTCAAGGTCTAGCAGGGCTTATTGATAGGGGTTTAAATTAGATATGACAGGGGAGGGAGATATCATCAGGTTTAATAGTGATAAGGTGTGGGACAACATCAATCCCACACATACTAGTTAGATGTCTGAGCCAGAAAGAACCTGGAGGGGGTATGCAGGTCAGCAGCAGAGCACCTGAGGGGCCAGCACCAAGACATTCCAGGCACACCAGACAGAAAGCTTCAGTGGGGAGCAATTTTTAAAACCGCATTGTGCTAACACATGCAGCACGGGTGGTATTAGAGATGTGTGGATGCCTGCAGGTCTGTGACTTTAATTGTCATGACGGAAACACAGGGACCTCTCCTACGACTAGAGTGTTGGAAGGAAAGAATGCAGCCACTACACATCATATTTGAAGTTCCCACCAACAGGAAAGGGGAAAACATGAACCCACTTTTAAAAAGGGAAATAAGGAAGACAAAGAACTACAGGCCACATCACTGCCTGGCAAGGTCATGGAGCAGATCCTGCTGGAAAATATACTGTGAGACACTGAAAATAATTTGGTGATTGGTGACAGCCAGCATGGCTTCACTAAAGGCAAATCATGCCTGACAAATTTGGTGGCCTTCTAGGATTGCATTACAGCAATGTGACAGCAATGTGTTACAATAAGGTGGTGGACAAGGAAGGGCAGCAGAAATCATCCATATGGATTTGTGCACAGAGCATTTGACACTCTCCCAAATGTCATCCTTGTTTCTAAACTGGAGAGGCATGGATTTTTACAGGTGGAACTCTTGGTGGATAAAAAATTGGCTGGATGATGGCACTGCTAGAGTTGCAGTCAACAGCTCAGTGTCTAGTTAGAAACTAGTGACAGCTGGGAATCCTCAGGGTTTTGTATTGGGACCAGTGCTACTTGGCACCTTTGTCAGCAGCATGGGCAGTAGGATTGACTGCTCCCTTAGCAAGTTTGCCAGTGACACCAAACGGTGTGGTGGGGTCACACACTGAAGGATGTGAATTGACCTTAGTGGGCCTGAGAGGTGGAACCTGAGGAAATGCAAAAAGGCTAAGGGAAAGGTTCTGTACCTGTGTTGGGGTCATTCCAAACAACGATACAGACTTAGTGGAAAACAGATTGGGACTTACTCTGGGGAGGCAAACAGGGTTGTTTGTGGATGAAACATGTGATATGACCCTGCAATGCACAGTCGCAGCTCAGAGAGCCAACCACATCCTGGGCTGCATCAAAAGAGGCATGCCCAGGAGGTCAAGAGATACGCTTATACCTCTGTTCTTTTTTTGTGAGACTCCCACCTGAAGTACTGCATCCAGGTCTGTATACTCTAACACAAGAAAGACTTTGATTACCTAGAATGAGTCCAGTAGAGAGCCACAAGTTCAGAGGTCTGGAATACCTCTTCTACAAGGAAAGGCTAAGAGAGTTGGGGCTGTTCAGCCTAGAAAGGAAAAAGCTCTGGAGACCTTGTTAAGCTTTCCAGTACCTAAAGGGTACAAGAAGTCCAGAGAGGGACTTTCAAAAGGGATAGGAAATGGGAGATTTGCCCTACGCTGAAGGAGGGTAGGTTTTGCTTAGATTTTAGGAAGAAAAGCTTTACTCTGAGGGTGGTGAGGCACTGAAATAGGTTGCTAAGAGGGGTTCTGGATCCCCCATCCCTGAATGTGTACAAGACCAGGTGGGATGTATCTATGAGTAATTTGGTCTAGTGGAAGAGGTTCCTGTCTGTGGCAGAGGAGTTGAATGTAGGACTTTTAAGGTCCTAAACCATTCTGTGGTTCTGTGGTTACCTATGTGCACTTGTATTGCAAGCAATTAAGTAGCTCATGAGCAACGTCACACCCCAGGAACTACAAAGATCTGTAGGCTGTACTTGCTTCCTATACAAACGTGTGAAGACTTATCTGACCTCTTTTAAAATATGACACTTCTTAACTAAAGGCAGTTAATGCTGAACAACTTCTCCTGTTAGTTTTATCCCCTAATGTGTTGCATGTCAGTAGTGCCTATTCAATACATTTAATAATATGTGGCATATAGTTAGTGTTGATCCTCTTTCTTTGGTTATTTTTGATTTTCATTTTTGAATGGAAGTAATATTATTTTGCAAAAAAAATATTTTTGCTATTGCAGTGGAAAAGAGGAGCAAGATTGTGTATTTCAAACAGGTTATTTTAGCTATGCAAACTTGATTTCTGAGAAATTACCTGATCGTACTGTGCTTCCGGTGTTACTTGCTAGCAGGTGTCACATTATGAAGGCAAATTACTCTTGTACAGTATTTTTTAATATTTCGGTATTAACCACAGTAGCATGAGGACTTTGGGCTGTATCTTGAGTATTTTAACAGACACTGTGGTATCTAGTCAATATCATTATGACTATCCTGCCACTTTAACTTTGCTATCCATACAGCTCCAATGTTTAGAATTTCTCAGTGTTTTGCAGTCATGTAATGCATTCATCTTCACAGCACTTCCCTGTAGCAGTAAAGCACTGTCATGTGCATCTGTAAGATGGACAATTGAAGCGCAGGGGCAATAGATGTTAAGAGCAACAGCAGATAAGTAATACTGATAGAAGCAAGAAACATAACTTAGGCCTTCTGAATGTCCAGGTCTCATACTGTGTGGTCATCCTTCCTTATGTCCTTCTCTGGTATGAAGAGAAGGGGTTTTCCCTATTGTCAGTAGACATGGTAATTTGATATTTTAAAATGAACTTCTTCTTTTGTATCAGCATTTTAATCAATTGTTTGTTGTTTACAAACAATTAGGCGATCATTGAATGTTAAGCAGGATGATGATTCGGGCTTTCATGCAGTACTGCACAACTAACATTAAATCCCTCAATTCATACATTTCTTTTTCAGAGGATCAAATTCCTCGAGGTTTTCCAACCATTGATATGGGCCCACAGCTGAAGGTGGTTGAACGAACTCGTACAGCTACCATGTTATGTGCAGCCAGTGGCAATCCTGATCCTGAAATAACTTGGTTCAAAGATTTCTTACCTGTTGACACAAGCAACAACAATGGCCGCATCAAGCAGCTACGCTCAGGTAGGGTCTTGTTACTGTTTCCACCAACGCCCAGAGTTGTTCTCTCTCACTTTTTCTTTCTTTTCTTTCTCTTCCTTTTTAAAAAAATTTTATTTATAGGTAATAATTTCTCTTTCCCCTCTCCTTTTCTGTGTTACTGGGTGTGTTGTCCATGTCTGTGATGTTGTCATAGCTTTCTATAGAGTCTGTCTCTATGTGTTTTGCAGCTTCTGTTTACTCCACATTGCTCACTGCTGTGACTGTATTTTTTGATAATTTTTTTCTTTACTGCTTTTTGCAGTACTTGATGGATCCATTTTCTCCTCTTTCTTTCTTCTTTCCTTTTAATTTTTTTTAACAAATTTATTTCAACATTGGACTTCATTCAGAAATTGCAAGGAGTACCAATGGTTATATTCATCAAAACCAAAACCTGCATTAGACACTTCAATTAAAATCTAAAATGTGTTTATTGCTGTCTTTTCCACATTTGACTTCACCAAAGATTAGCCAGTTTGGACACATCTTCTTTCCTCTCACAGATACATAAAGCACAGTACTTCTTCCCATGCAGATTTATACCTGAAAAAAAAAAAAAAAAAGAAATGAAATCTGGGTAATCTATGGAACAAAGTTGGGGGTTTTTTGCTGGCTGAGCATTTTTCCAACACATTTAGCCACAGTAGTGTGCGTCCACGCTAAAGCTTTATGAATCCTATATTTTCTGGATCTACAGAAGTCTGCTTTTGGTGTAGATTCCAGCTTTTGCTGCTCTCTCTCTCTCTTTGCCCCTTGCACCTCCCTAGCAGTTCTCTCACTCTCCTCCTGCCCTAGTTTATTCTTTTGCTCTCTTTAGATTAAAAACAAAACAAATAAAACAAAACAAGAAAAACCTCTAAATTTATCAAGTTTAAATATTATCNTTATCAGTCATAGCAACACCTAAAAGAAACAGTACACATGTATCACATAGATCTAGAACAGTAAATGCCATAATCCAGCCTAAACTACAGTGTTTGTTTTGAGATAGACTTTAGTGTATCCTCTTTTTATATATATATAGATCTATATATATATATATATATATATATTTAAATAGAATTTCCAATATTTTCCTAAATTATGTCATAAGTACAGTTTTGTAAAGTTTCCTTTAAGTATTAGAGGCATATTTGATACATATCTAACCCTATATAACCAAACGTCTAAGAACTCAGATGCTACTCTGAGAATGGCAGTGCAGCCAAATATAGCCTTTTTGCCCTTTGTGGTACAATGCAACTTGCTTTTATAACCTGATAATACTATCTAATATATTCCTGTTTTAACAGTATAGTAATTCAAGTTTCTCTTAAGACCTTATTTAATTCTGTAAATTTAATTTGATTCTTCTTCCAAAGCCCTAGCCTCCTTCTTCTCGTACTAATGCTTCTTCTTTCTAATCTTATTTGCATTCATATTATCCACCCAGGTGGTACACCAATAAGAGGTAAGAGTGCTGAACTAACGTTCACAGAATGATCTTACTCATTCTTTCTGTCCTTTCATCCCTCTCATCCTTGTCCTGTTTTTGGTTTGGTTTTGTTTTGTTTTCCTTAAGGAAAAAACAAAACAAAACAAAAACCATGGAAATGTCCATCATCCGATTTTCTTTTTCCTTTGTCCTGTTTGGTTATGATCAGTGATTCTCATATTGTGACCTTTCTTTCTTCACATTGCCTTTTCCTTTCCCCTTTTCATTTGTTCATTAAAAAAATAAATAAATAAATAAAAATTAATTTGTGATATGCTTCAAAGAAAGCATATCCAGGTCTCCTGGCCATAGCCCAGTCACAGCGTACCATTTGTCCCTCTTTTTTCTTTTTCTTCTTCTTNAAAAAAAAAAAAAAAGAAATGAAATCTGGGTAATCTATGGAACAAAGTTGGGGGTTTTTTGCTGGCTGAGCATTTTTCCAACACATTTAGCCACAGTAGTGTGCGTCCACGCTAAAGCTTTATGAATCCTATATTTTCTGGATCTACAGAAGTCTGCTTTTGGTGTAGATTCCAGCTTTTGCTGCTCTCTCTCTCTCTTTGCCCCTTGCACCTCCCTAGCAGTTCTCTCACTCTCCTCCTGCCCTAGTTTATTCTTTTGCTCTCTTTAGATTAAAAACAAAACAAATAAAACAAAACAAGAAAAACCTCTAAATTTATCAAGTTTAAATATTATCCCAAAATAAGATCAGATCATTGATCATTGGGATATAATGAGCTTTTTTCTTTGACAATTGTAGTAGATATCGTTGTAGAATCTAAGTTGTTTAATCACGTGTCTTCCCAGAATTCTCAGCTTTTGACCTGTCCTGTGATGTTAAATCGTCTTGTTAACCTACTTTTTGCTTGTTGTCAGCAGAACTGTGTAAATTAACCTTCTGTTAATGTAAATTAAGATTTTTTTCACATGTGACATAGATGATTTAGTATATAAAGCTTTAACTGAAAACTTTGTACCAAATTATAAGGAATATAATAATATTTTTATGCTGTCTTTCTTCTCTCCGTATTTAAATCTCCAGAATCTATTGGTAAGTGCTTAGTTCTGAAGCGCACTTCACCCCCACTAATTTCCATATTCAGAATATTATGATTATGATTATGATAATTATTATATGATTAGTAGTATTATTCTTAAAATGCATGGCATGCATTTTACTAACAGTCAGTGTAGTCACCAGATCCCTATAGTGGCGCACACGCACACCTCCACAGAAATGTTGTCTTATCAGTCATAGCAACACCTAAAAGAAACAGTACACATGTATCACATAGATCTAGAACAGTAAATGCCATAATCCAGCCTAAACTACAGTGTTTGTTTTGAGATAGACTTTAGTGTATCCTCTTTTTATATATATATAGATCTATATATATATATATATATATATTTAAATNGGAAATGTCCATCATCCGATTTTCTTTTTCCTTTGTCCTGTTTGGTTATGATCAGTGATTCTCATATTGTGACCTTTCTTTCTTCACATTGCCTTTTCCTTTCCCCTTTTCATTTGTTCATTAAAAAAATAAATAAATAAATAAAAATTAATTTGTGATATGCTTCAAAGAAAGCATATCCAGGTCTCCTGGCCATAGCCCAGTCACAGCGTACCATTTGTCCCTCTTTTTTCTTTTTCTTCTTCTTCTCCTCCTTTTTCTTCTTCTTCTTTTTCTTCTTTTTTCTTTTTCTTCTTTTTTTTTTTTTTACTTCTTTTTTTCCTTCCTCTTTTTTTTGTCCAACTGGAGCAAAAAAAGATCATTTTTTTTCTTCCTTAGCTGTTCTTGTCCTGGACCAAAGCCAAGATGGTCTGGAGAACAGTAGCAGACATGCAGAAGACAACATGGACTATCTTCTTTTTGTCTTATCTTTAATAAAAGGTTTTTGGTTTTGTTCTTCTTCAATCCTTTTTTTCTTTAACTTCATACAATTGAAAATTATGTATTCCCCACTAAAAGAATTACAGAAATGTTTTTTTCCCTTTACTGTGGTTTTGCCTTTTTTTTTTTTTTTGGTTGTTGTTGTAGTTTTCTTTTTTTTGGAATTATCTCCCCTCTGGATTTTTGGATCTTCTAATCTACAGGCTTTGGAAATGAAAGGTTACTGACTCATTATTCTTGGTGGTATGTGGTATTGTTGGTTTTTGATTCTCTAGCAAAACTGTTTACTTCTTTTGTGATTCTTGTTTTGTATTTTTCTTGGGTTTTGTGACACCACACTGCTAATCCCACTTGTGGATTTTGATGGGTGTCTCGGGGGGGCCCTCCTATGGTCCTCAGCAGTGGTTGGTTGGTTCTTCCTTGT
>VWZS01001729.1:110717-130717 GCA_013397075.1 Rhabdornis inornatus | reverse complement strand
GGGAGTGTAAATATCACCTGTGTTGCGGTGGGATCACCAATGCCATATGTGAAATGGATGCTCGGAGCAGAAGATTTGACACCTGAGGATGATATGCCAATAGGGAGAAATGTCCTTGAGCTTAATGATGTCAGACAGTCTGCAAACTATACTTGTGTTGCTATGTCTACCCTTGGTGTTATAGAAGCAATAGCGCAGATAACTGTCAAAGGTATATCTCAAACACGTTTATTTGGACACAGTTCTTTTATTTCATTCATTCTGAGCAAATATATTGCACTGAAAGGTCTAAATGCCATTTGCCCTCTTAGATCAGGGTAAATATTCTAACCAGACACTGGCATAAGACAAACTATATAGGTTTTGGCAGCAGTAATAATCATTAATTGAATAATTAATATTTATTAAAATATGTTAGTTATAATGTTCCATTATTCTTCTGGGTCACCCTCTCAGCCTTCATTTCAGTTAAAGAAATGATCTTGTAATGTTGTATTTATTTATCAACAGCAGAAGCCTTTAAAAACCAGCTATTTGATTTTTAGAATTGCTGGGTGTCCAAGTATCATATTCACTGAGTAATTGGAAACAAGAGGTTCCAAAAAAATCTGAACATTCAATTGTTATTGTGAGTTGTCTTTCTATAAGATTCCTCTTCTGCATATGGTTTCAGATTTATTATGGAAGTCAGTATCATTAATTCATGACAAATGAACTGCATTGAACAGAACTTGAAGATTTTCCAGTTGATTTTGGAGGAAATCATAACTGACAAAAGCTTGCTCTGAACAGATTGTTCCTTCTTTCCATTTTGTCTTCCTCTTTTATTTTTGTTTTATTGTTGGTTATTGTTTGTAAGCTTTTTATTCTTATAAAGAATGTCTACTGTTACATAGTGCTAACTGTATTTTTTGTTATTTGTATTTAGCCTTACCCAAACCTCCTGGAACACCTGTGGTGACAGAAAGCACAGCAACTAGCATAACACTGACTTGGGATTCCGGAAACCCTGAGCCGGTTTCTTACTACATAATCCAACACAAACCCAAAAACTCCGAGGAGCCATATAAAGAAATTGATGGAGTGGCCACGACACGTTATAGCGTGGCTGGCTTAAGCCCATATTCAGAGTATGAATTTCGGGTAGTTGCTGTAAATAACATTGGGCGAGGGCCACCCAGTGAGCCTGTGTCAACAAGGACTTCCGAACAAGCACCTTCCAGTGCCCCACGCAATGTGCAGGCCCGTATGCTGAGCTCCACCACCATCCTGGTACAGTGGGAAGAGCCCGAGGAGCCCAATGGGCAGATACAAGGGTACAGAGTTTATTACACCATGGACCCTACTCAACACGTCAACAGCTGGATGAAGCACAATGTGGCTGACAGCCATATCACCACAATTGGGAATCTTGTACCCCAGAAAACGTACTCTGTGAAGGTTCTTGCTTTTACTTCTGTTGGGGATGGACCACTTTCTAGTGACATTCAAGTCATCACTCAAACAGGAGGTAAGCTAGCAATTGGCAAAATTTGTGAGAGAGACTTTCTTTTTAAAATGCTGCAAAATATACTACTGCTCAAGTTTTGCCAGTTTATTCAGGCAGTTTTTGCAGATAACCTTTTCTCAATTCCACAGTGCAAGTTATCTTTTCAGAGTGGAAATTACCCCTTCATGTTTTCTTTTTTCATCAGTGTCAAGAAATTTATTTGTAGTGCAACCAAAGTCTCAGGGAGACTGGAGGTGGCCAAATCCTACAACTTTTGTTTGGCAGTGCTCTGTGCACTAAACCTATTTGTCAGTAGTTCTTCACGGCTTTTATTGAGTGTTGCTTGTGGGTTCTGGTGGGTTTTGTTTAGGTGCATGTAGCTTTCCTATGCCATATCACTCTAGGGGATATTGCTTTTGGAAATTTAAAATGTGTGTGTACTGCATATGTA
The DNA here is from genome assembly GCA_013397075.1 of Rhabdornis inornatus. Taxonomy (NCBI): domain Eukaryota; kingdom Metazoa; phylum Chordata; class Aves; order Passeriformes; family Rhabdornithidae; genus Rhabdornis; species Rhabdornis inornatus. The sequence continues at coordinate 128,777 of VWZS01001729.1, read as the reverse complement.
TTTAACTAGTTGGTAAGATTCTGAAAACATAGAAAACATGAGAGCATTAAATGCAACAAATCTTCATGTAGGTTCAAGCAAGCAGGTTTGTACACATTGGATTTATAAGTCAAATCAAACCTGCCCCTACAAAATGCATACTATAGGGCCACTATTTTCTCAGTTTATTTTTGCAGTTAGGTTGTTTTGTTTCTGTTCAAGAACTTTTAGGTCCATGAATTAGTTTTATTAGTAAAGGACAAGCAAGCACAGTAAAAAACATGGCAGAAAAGGTTTTATGAAGTCTAAAGTGAGAAGCTCTGGTAGAGTTACACTGCACAAAGTGTTTTATTGTAGCAATAAGAAATAAAAGGTTGTTTTGTCAAGTAGTTTGGAGAAAGCTGTATGAAGTATTACTGTAGGCCAGTGATTTCCCAGAAATATATAATAGTACTTGAATTTTTTAGCACAGGAAAGTTTCCCGTTGCAGAATTTAGCATCCCTCCAATTCTTAAAAACAGATCTCTAAAGTATAACTGTAGATAGTTATGTTTCATCCTGGTTTTTACTTCTGCATTTTACCAATATGCATTTAATAAAGACAGAAATTGATCTATTGTCCTGAAATGTTTCTAGGTGTTATGTTGCACAAATATCTAGATGTTACCTTTTGCAGTATCTCAGCTAAAAAGTTACAAAATTTTTAGATCTTATGGTGGTAGATTAAAATGTGTCTGTGTGCACATGCAAATGTAAATGTATACACCATAGTTTAATTTTGGCATTTGCACCCATTTTCAGAGAACTAGTTTTTGTATTGACATCTGACTTCTGATTGAATCCACATGCATAAAGCTTTTCCAGAAGAAGGTTTAGTGAGCTCCTTATCTGGGTTTTCACTCATGACTGTAAACCTCTTAGATTAGCAAGTGTCTGACAGTGGCTTCCCCAGTGTAGGATGAAGGAATCAAAATAATGAGCACTGAGGCTCAGCTGGACTGGCCCAAGTTACATTACTTTCTGAGGTCACTTCAGAGAAGCAAGCTTGTCCATCTGTTTCCAATTACTGTTGCAGTCTGAAGAAATTACAGCAGTAACAGTGCTGGAGGGTTTCTCAATATATGATTTCAGTGTTTAATTGTGACTATGTTAAAGAAATTGCAAGAAAACAAAGAATGCGGAATACAGGAAGCATATTTACTGATGCTTTTAATTGAAATACAAATGTTTCAAGTCATAAAAGAGGTAAAAACTAAGAAAGTCTAGTGAAGTTGTCTAGTTCAGGGTATGGTTAAAAACTAGGATTTTCCTATCTCGCTATCCAGTAGTTTCTCTTCAGTGAACATCATAGAAAAAAATGCCCTCCTTTCCCTTCTCTTCCAGATTTGCTTTAGTCTGAATATCAATGTTTCAGTTTAAGTGTCTCAAAATTAAACACATTCCAAATATTAAAGTGAATATAAAATGCCACTTAAGAACAGAGAAAATGGATTAAAGAAACATTTTAAAAGAGTTAAAATAGGGATGGGATGCTGATTATATTTGGTTGATTTTATTTTAAACAAATAAGTCTGCCATTATATATATTCAGCTTAACCCTCACTTTGGGGGTATTATAGTGTATATAAAATAAAATCTTGCTGACATATGTGACTTACAGGCTCTGTTAGATGGTTTAGAGTTTTTCTGCCGTAAGTGTATTCTGATCTTTGGACAGAGATTATGAAAATTAATAACTTGTTCTTTAAAAAACCGTTCAGAGGAATTTTTGTTTTCTTAGTATAGCAGAATTTTTCTTTTGAAATTATTGTATGAGTGGTTTTTTCTTTGCAGGTCAGCTGAAACTCTGCTGGTAGTGAAATTTAGATTTTTAATTAAAATATTGACTGTGAACATCTAGTTTGAGGGGAAGAGAAGGATATATTTTTTGGACAACCAGACACTGAAAAAAAAACTAAAAAAGTTCAGTTTTGGTGTTCAGTATTTCTCTTAAGCGTTTGAAGATAAAGCCATGTCCTATTGCCCAGTTGTTTTCAACAGTGCTTTCTTTGTGGTAAAAAAACATTTTAACATTTTCTGATTCTGTAGTCAGAAAAGAGCTGTGGAGCTGAGCCTTTTGAGAAAAAGGAGATCAATTGCAGAAGTTAAGACAGTCCTTATTCTGCATTTTGGGCCAAAGGATTAGATTCTGTTGAGAATGGAGTCAGGACTGGTCTATTATGTAGGTTAAGTGACTTACCAAATTTTAGAATAAAGAAATATTGATATAAGTTTCAGTGTGATACTAAAATAGTTGCTTGTGTTTGTGTTTGTGTTTGTGTTTGTGTTTGTGTTTGTGTTTGTTTTTGTTTGGTTTTGGCTTTTATTTGTTTTAGGAGGTTGTGTTTTTGGTTTTTTGGTTTTTGTTTTTGTTCTTGTTTTTGCTCTTGGTTTGTTTTTTGGGGTTTTTTTTTGTTTTTTTTTTTTATTTTGTTAGCTAACAAAATTTGTTGGTGTCCAGTTTAGCTGCTCAGGACACACTTCTGATAACCCCTTTCTGGGCTTAAACTGGTCACAAGAATGTGTACTCTGAGCAGCATATTTTTATCTGAGTGTACCAGGAAAATTGAGAGTTTTGTACTGTGTGGGCTTGGGTTTCATTTCATTTCATTTCATTTCATTTCATTTCATTTCATTTCATTTCATTTCATTTCATCCTACAAAGAGAGGATAGCTAGTAAAGAAACTAAGTGAATCTTGTTTTTGTTCTGAGCTTAGGTAGCAAGAGAGGAGGGAGATAACACAAGGTCTATTGGATAGTGGATTACTTGAAAAGGAGAGAGAGGAAAAAAATGAATAAATATTCAGGGAAATTAATGTGTACCTGTTAGCATATATTTCTGTGGAAAAGCTTAAAATACAAAACACATTGTTAATTTTAAATTAAGGATTCTCCATGATTTGAAGACTGAGGTTTATTGCAATTGCAAAAGACTAATGCTTTGAAGATAGGAAAAAGAAGAGTAATGAGAAGGTATCTGATTTGCAGGGCACATAAATGGAGCCTTAGATTCAACAAAATTAATGCTTTTAGAGTCCTTATGGTGAAAGAAGATTAGAAGTTCAGAGAAGGAGTTGGTAGCTAGGAAGTACTGTTCTGTGTTGTAGCGAGCTAGCTACTTTACCAGACATTTAATTTTTTTTTCGGGGACACGTGAACAGGGAAACCTGATGTCTCTGAAACTCCACAGTCCTAGCCTACTGTCTTTGTGAAGCATTTCATGAAATGGACTTCCACATGAAAAGAGTTGAGAGCATGTAGATAGAAACTCAACTCAAAGCAAGAAGTAGGTGGGAGAATTGCAGAATATTTAGGACTGAAAGGGACCTCTGGGCATCATCCAGTCCAACTCCTCTGCCACGGCAGGGTCACCTGGAGCAGGTGACAAAGGAACACATCCAGGTGTGTTTTGAATGTCTCCAGAGAGGGACACACCACAACCTCTCTGGGCAGCCCATTCCAGTGCTCTGCCACCCTCAATATAAGGAGGTTCTTCCTCAGGTTCAGGAGAAACTTCCTGTGTTATAGTTTATGCCCACTTCTTCATCCTGTCTCTGGGCACCACTGGCAAGAGTCTGCCACCATCCTTGTGGCACCCTTCTTTGGGATACCTATGTGTACTGATGCTGAGGTGGGTTATAGCATAGTTTTTTAATTGACTTAAGTTTTAAAATTTCCCTCAAGGGATATTTCTGGTCAGGTAGGAAAGACTAGTTCAGCTTTTGAATAACTCCACTACTCTCAATGCACAGGTAGCTTTTGTTAAGTGTCCTAGTCTCTATTTTACTTCATTTAAATGCCATCATGATGAGTTCAGTAGTGATGATCTTACTTTCACACATTGATAATTTATCTCTTCACTGTGTTCTCTAGTCATTCAGACAAGACTAGGTGGACACAGTCTTTAAGGTGACTAGGTGGAAGTCAGTCTTTAAGACTGACTAATAAATTTATTTTATTCTTTGGACTCCCACTATGTCAGTAAGAGATAGTATTTGAAGAAAGTGATTTATGGATTTCTGATTACTTTTCACATAATATACTAGGCATTTTTAAGATCTAAAATGTGTAGTAGGTAATTATTTTGAGTACTACAGTTCTTTTTTGATACTGCAAAGCTTTAAACCTTATCTGTCTTCAGACTCATTTGAAGAGCTTATTTCAGTCATAGCACAGAGACAACAGGAGAGCACAGTGTACATATTACCCATTTTATTTTATATGTTGCCCATTTTATTTTTAATTATATTCTATTAGGACTTGTTATTTCAAAAAAATACATGTAATGTTTACAAATCAAAATCTCTGAAGCAGAGTAGCCCTTCAGTTGTAAGAGTTCCTCTTTAGAGTTTCATGCTTCTTTCAGAGAAATCAGAAGCATAAACTCTTGGTCCCTTTAGGTTCCCTGCTGGTTGTAAATTCTCTTAATCCATCTATTGTCCTTTGCAAAACAGATTTCTTACTGATCTCATTGAGTTTTACTCAAGGTATGGATTTCACCCTAGCAATGTCATGGGGCCCTTTCTATCCTGGAGACTCTCCTCTTTTTCCATTATCACTTGAAAACCTAGCATGGTCCTGGGGTAGTTTTCTGGTTACCTCAGCCAGCTGAATTGCTGTGCAGGAAACTCAAGTGCCTTTCTGAGGTCCTGTTTTATGATCCTGTTCTGGCACTTTAATCAGGGATGGAGATAAAGCCACATATGGAGGACAAAGTCCAGCAATCTTTGGTTATCCAGCGATCTGTGTTTGTTTCTGGTTATCCAGCAATAAACATGGAGGAATAGGCAACTGAAAATGTTGAAGTTGATGTGAAGTTTTGGAAAAAGTAGTTGTGGACTTCTGTTACTGCATTGTAGTCTTTCATTGTGTGTTATGCCTAAGATATATTTGGAAGAAGGAAGCAATACACTTGGAGCACACAGAAACTAGGGGTTTCAATGTACTTTTGTAGAGCCCTCAAAACAGAAAGAGAATGCTCATGCAAAACCATCCTATTTAGTGGGCTGCCCATGTACAATACTAATATGGAATTAGATTTGATGTGTGACATTTAAAACACTTCAGTAAGAGTATAAAGTCCACTTGCATATACTTTGCAGTTTCTCTAGGTTTTTCCTTTCTGTGAAGGAGACCTGTAGCTTCTGTCAGCTCCAACTTGGCTTAGTTCCTATGTGCCACTGAAGATTTTTTTTAACAGATGCGTATTCTAGGTATAAATCCTAGTTTAAAAGTTAATTGTTCTACTTCCTTAACCAGTATATTTCCTTTGGTACTGGGTTTATCAGTTTATCAGCAATCAAGTGTGTTCAGTTTCTGTTATTTTGTTTTCTTTCTTCTTCATCTTCTCTAATCTGTTCGGACCAATGCAGATTTCCTTGTCACCTTTTTCTTCTGTCAGTGTTTTCAGCATCAGAGTTGCCTAGCTGTGGTTAAAAAAACCTGAGGGGGAGACTAATTTTTGAAGCAAGATATTTTGACAAACAGCATCTGGAAAAGTCCAATTAGCCATCAGCTTGTCTTATAGAATGATTGAAAATTTCAGACCTAAGATGACAAAGGGTTTACGTTTTTTAAAAAGGAATACTTGGAGAATGAGAATCTTAAAACACAGAGAGACAGGAAATACCCTTAGTTCTCCATCTGCTGCCATATTTATCATAACAGATGGTACCAGCCTTCACATGAGTCACTTGACTGATCATTTACTATTACTGCCTGGCTGTGTTCTACAAGTCATGTATCCATACATTCAGTAGAGATCATAACATCACAGGACAATTCAGGCTGGCAGGATGGTTATCTGGGGAGGTGTCCAGCCACAGCCACTGCCAAGAGAAGCCTCAGTTCTGGGGTGAGCCTGAGTTTCTTAGGGCTTTGCCCACTTGATGTGTAAAACCCCTCAGAGCTGGTATGGTCCAACCTCCTTGGGCCCTGGCTGTATTTCTGGATTTTCCTGAGCCTCTCATGTTCCAGTTTGTGCCTCTTCCTCTCACCTGCCACACTCTGTGAAGAGCCTGGCTGCATCTCCCATCCCTTCTGTCACTGCTGGGAGTGCAGTTGAGAGCCATCCATTCTTCCAGCTGAACCATTGCCAGCATTGCAGCCTGTCCTTGCAAAATTAGAATCTGTTACAAATACTTAGTTGATGTTTCCTGTAATGGCTTCCCATGCTTTGGGATCATTTCCTCTTTGCACTTTGCAGGACCAGGCAGTGGTCTCTTTTTGGATCAGACACCTTTTAGAAAAACATCTAGTTAGTCCTGCCTCTTTTTATTCCTGGAAAAGACTTGGTCTCCTGTTACTCTCAGTCACTCACTCACTAAAGAAAAAAAAAAAACAACAAACGAATAAACAAACAAACAAAAACCAAAACAAAAACAAAATTAAAAAACTAAACAACCCAAACAAACAAAAACCAAAAAAAACAACAAAACAAACAAACAAAAAACCCAAACATTGGTAAAGACGTTCAATGTCTACCCAGGAGTTTGAATATGCACTTCATGTAGAGAGGTTCTGTTTGTTGAGAGTTAGATATCAAATCTGTACCGAAATACATAAGGGCAGTATTCTCAAACTGATATTCTGTAAAAGCCTGGGGAAAATAAAAATAAAAATGCCAAACTATTTTAACAGTTTGCTCTTTGAAGTTTTTAGATCTTTTACTGTGCTAAAGGAACATATTTGTAATGCTGTAGAATTCTTCCCTGATAAATGTTTGTGAAACCATCACTATTGTCACATCCTACTTCTTACACCTGTTCTCAGTGTGTGCTAAGAAGGACATCTTTTTATTTCTCCCCTGAAAAAATGAGAGCATATCACATTTTATTCTTGAACAGCTAGAGATACTGTGAAAAACTGTTTCATGCCTTATCAACAGCACTATTAACTGAAAGTAATGTTTTAGATCTTGGGTGCCAAAACAATTGTGCTCAATCAATTTATATAGTTATGTTTTGCTGTCTTTTCCTATGGTTATGTTTTCCTGTCTTTTTAACCTTATCATTTGCTTTGCATTTGAAGAAGTAAATTAGGATAACATTTAGCATGGATAATTTCTGTGACCATTGCACAAAATATAACAACATAGTGTTCTTGACTAGTGCAATCAAAAGTGCATTTTGCTTCTTGGAATTAGAAGGTAAACTAGAAATTCAGCTACATTCGTAAAAAACACCAGTCATTAATGAGTGGAAACATGCCACTTAATGAGAAATTAGCTGAATATCTCTTCGTTGGGTTATAACTACTTCAGGTTAAACAAGCTGGGTATTGTATATAGGTGTCTTCTTAAAGACCAGGATGTGTTTACTATCTTCCATTTCTGAGCTGAGAAAAAAAATTTTGTATCTGGAAATGCATGTAATAGTTTTAATACTTTATTCTAGACTATTTCAGCTAATCATATGTTCTGTTAGCTTTTTCTCATAGTCACACAAATATATAGATGTATATATTTGCCAATTCACACATAGATTATTAGATTGCTGGTATTCATCACCAGGCATTTCTTCAATTGTATTTCAGTTCTGTTTGCTTTATTTACACTGAAAAACCACTTATTTGAAATCCTTGATAATTTTTAACATGATAATTGAATGTATTATTATTCTTTTTCTGTGCTTAGATAAATTTGTTTCATAGTACTGTGAATCAATTTGTTTAAGTTCAGTAAGATAAATAAAAGTAATATTGCATGCGATATTCAGATAACATTTTAAAAGATTTGAAAGTATTGAAGTATCCAAATTAATAATTGGCAACACTGCTCAACTTTTTATTTAGTGCCTGGTCAACCATTGAACTTCAAAGCAGAACCTGAGTCTGAAACAAGCATACTGCTTTCCTGGACACCTCCACGGTCTGATACCATTTCCAGCTATGAACTGGTTTACAAAGATGGGGAGCATGGGGAGGAAGTAAGTGGCAAGAATGTACACATTTTAATGATCTTTAATAAGTTGGATATAAAATGTGGCAATGGTTTAAATTTCATGTTTTAGTAACTTGCTTAGTAGAAATGCCTTGATATTTAGGTTTGATATTAGGTTTGTTAAGCCCAGCAGTTAGCCTAGTGACAGACTGAAAGTGTGTGAACAGCAAAAAATGTTGTCAGTGGTTACCAGCCAGTGGAATTTTGCTGTAGATGACAATGAATCCTCCACAGAAATTCCATCTAGTTTCAGACATTATGTCTCTCCGAACCTGTTTCTCTATAAAAGCTTGGAAGCAAAAATGTTTGGGGGCATTTTATGGACCATTAAGCCTTTTTTGAACTTATACCTGAACTTTGAAATCTATTTTCAGTCTTAAATAATTTTTGTTTCTCTGTGCCATTGTGTAAGAGAATTCCCGAGCTTTTCTAATATTTCAGTAATAACTGAGAAGAAAACAGGAGGTTCTTTCTAAAGATTAAAACCTGCAATAGACTTTTTCTGTACCATTACTTCATAAAGAATTTTAAGTTTGTGGGCCTCTATTGTGTTGGTGCCATAAACTTTAGAATAAACTGTTCTTCTGGTAGGGAAAAAAAAGAAAGCCAGGAATCTCAGAAGGACACAGGAGATTGTCAGTCTCATTGGTTTCTCCTGCATCTTCAAGTCATTGCTGATGCTTCAACTGAGCTTATGTTTATGGCAGCTTCACACATACACTGTGAATTCATAAGCTGATTTTGTGGAAGGGGGCCAGGTCCGTATTTCACTTCCAAATAGGATGCAGTGTGCTGCTTAATAAGTTACCTGTGGAAGAATTTGCTTTTAATAATTTGAATACAAATTTAAATACAAGGTTAAACCCAAAATAACTTACACTATAAAATCACTGCCGTAAAAGACAGTTATAGGTAAGGCTTTGTTCATATGGTATTGTCTGAAAAGCCTTTTATACTTTGTATATAGCTATTTGTTCTTCAAACAGTCGAGCTTTGTTTGTGGCTCTGAGTTTCACCTGTCAAAGTGTTGACTTTAAAAATAGGTTATTAATGTTTGTCCAAATTAACATATTCGGTTTTGGTTTTGTTTAGTTTGATTTTGTTCAGTTTGATTTTGTTCTGCTTTATTTTCTTGAATTTAAGCTTCTCTCAATAGTTTGGTACCAGTATAAAAGCATACAGGCAACATATGGAATTCCAAGTCTCTGAATTCTGACCAGTATGTTCTCTTATTGTCTGCCTTTAGCAACGGGTTTCCACTGAACCTACTACATCGTTTCGCCTGCAAGGCTTAAGGCCAAACAGCCTGTACTTGTTCCGCCTAGCTGCACGATCTCCTCAAGGCCTGGGTGCTTCAACAGCAGAAATCTCAGCCAGAACCATGCAGTCAAGTAGGTGTCTCTCCTTGAAGTATTTATCCTCTTTGTTTCTGTTTCTTGAAGAGATTAATCTCAGTAGCCCAGCTAGGCAGAAACAGAGAAAAAAACAAAAAACAGTGTTCATGTTGCTTGATGCGTCAAAGGAATGCTTAAAATGCATGGTTTTGAGATGCATTGTTATCAACTTAATATGAGTGGCTTTTACAAAGCTTCATAAAACAACGCAAATAATCCAGTGTCTAAGGAGGCGATATAATGTTGGCATAAAAAAATTTCACTTTATAATGAGGTGAAACGTTGTATCATGCAATAGGTGTACATTAATGAAAGGCTTTAACCAATAAAATTCCATCTTCCCAGTCTTCACACTTCCTAGGTTGTTTCTGCAGCATCTCCCTGAAGTGCAAAAATCTGTAGAGTGGATCAGGCTGAATATTTCAGATTGGACCAGATATTTCTTAACAACTCTTCGATAGTATCTTATCATTCTGATTTTCTTTAATTTTTCTTAATCTTGGCTTTTTACGATGTTCAGTCATTTTCTACCTGGAGAAAAATAGTTTGAGATTTAAAAAATTGTCAGGGATTTATATATACCTACCTTAAACCATTTAAATTAAGACTTAACTAAATCAACTATTCAGCAATGATGTCCAGAAGGATTATTCTTGCCTGATAAGTTATGCTTTCCTGACAGTTTGCATTGCAATGTGTCATTGAAAAACTTAGTACAGTTCTATTTGCATTTGTTTTAAATTAAATTGCCTGTTCTTAAAGATTATTCAAAACAGAACATTCAGTTTCTCAGTTGGCATGAGTCTTTTAAATTTGCAGTCGTGACACAATCGTTCCTTGTTAGTGTTATATATTAATATCAATTAGTGTGACTGGAGAAACAGTGCTGCTCACCTTTAAGCAAAGCTGAATGTGTTTCTGAAGCATTTGTAAGGCACTTGGAATAAGCATGAAAAACCACATATAAGACAAGGTTAGTTTTTGGTATAGTGGCAAGGCAACTTTTCAGTTTAGTAATTCTAAATGAATAATTTGATTAAGAAATGGTTATTTATTTATTCTGGGTGCCATTTCAACTATTTAGAATGCTTATTATCTTGTATTAGGTAAAGATTGCTTAGACTGCATACAAAACAAACATCTGGGAGCCAAGGCTGCATGTTCCATATATTATAAGCACATTGCCATCTTCTCTTCTTGAATATATGTTATTTTTTGCTCAGCCTTGCATCTTCAGATAGTAGCAAAATCCAGTTGATTTCAGTGGTCAGATCCAAGTTATTTGCTGCAAAGATTACATTAAAAAAAAAAAGTGCAATTAAGGAAAATTGTATATGCGTTAATAAAACTGGTTAAAGTAGCCTTCAAATTATCCTTAGTTACATAAGTGCAGTATTTTGCATTTTCAGAGTATAATGGATTAAAAATTAATAAACTTCTCTGATTTTATTAGCAATATTCACCAGAATGTGCTACTGCTTTTCATCTTGATATCAGAGGAAGATGCTGCAGGGATTTATTTCTTTTTTGTAAGACCCTTAAGGGACATTTTACATGTATTTTACTTCCTGCACGAGTTAGTGGTAGAAGAGGATCCATTTGTTTTGAGTACTTGATTACTGAATTAGCCCATAAAAATAGCCCCAAATGTGTTAATTTTCATCTGTTTTTCCATCCACCTCCTCTAGTTAACTGCAGTGCTACTAAATTCCCTCCTGTCTTCCCTTTGGAGGAGCAGTGTACCATACTGAGTAAAAAGCCATTGATCCCTGTAGAAAGAGCTGTAGGGAACCAACAGATACATGCAGTATACAACAGATAAATGCAGTAGGTCGCAGCAGGATCCTAGGCCTTCTCTGTCATTTTAATTTTGTTTGATGTGACTATTCTAAGTATGTATAAGTGTCCATTTACTTCTTTTTTCCCTTAAGAAGTGGGAAGAAAAGGTGGAGAGGGGGATGATGTGAAGGGGCGTAAAGGTCTTGCATACAAAATTCATGTTTTTCTAAAAAGATAGGAGGCAGAAATAGGAAAGGAGTTCACATCCTCTCCTTCTGGTAGTGAGTTTGAATTATGGCTTCCTTTTTTGGTGCTCTGAATGATCTGTTAGTAAGCATAGATTTTGGTAAGTCAAAGTGCATTTAAGCACATAAATTCATACCTAACTTTCAGTACTTGATTTGCTTCACTGAAAGCAGTGGAATGACATGCATGCTTAAATGCTCTGAAGCTTGAAAAAGGTAAATATGCTAACATACTGCTTTGAGAACAAATGAGTAAAGGTGAGCATTTCTGCTCTGGAAGACTGGTGATGCTGACAGGAGATGAAACAAAGTCAGAAATTCACGTTCTGATGTGCTGAGCTTGTAAACTCACTTTGTAAAATGCATACCTGCTTTCTTTACACACTGTTTGGGGTAAATTCTTTTTCCCCTGTAGAAGTAATATACATTACTGGTAGGATTAATTCTTTGCTAGCAAAGGTGTCTCCAAGAGGAGTTAAAAAAATAAAACTGAGAGCTGATCTAGGGTAAGTACAAGTTACAGTCAGAATCAACAAGCCTGTCACTTTTTCCTGGTAGGTAAATCTTTGACTAAGACTTTCTTCATCTTCTATGGACTGCATGCTCATAGTATGTTAGCTACAGTAAATGTTTCAGTAAATGCTTTCAATTTAGATGTAATTTATGGTTGACTTGTGTGAGGCAGACTCATTAAAAAAAGGTAATTTCTTTATGAGAGTGGAAAGGCTGCAAAAATGGCAACCTGTAGAGCAATTTCTAGCAATTACTGCAAGTTTTTAGGAGTTCTGTAAAAAGAGATTTTCTGTCTTAAGGAAAGTTTGAAGATGTCTAAATTTTTAAGTAAATACATGTCACATGTTATTTAAAATGTTATAGCTTGCACTAATTGCAAGGATTATAAAGATAGATCAGTAGTCATAGAAGTATCACGTTTTTGTTTTATTTCAAGAAGAATTTTAATTACAGGTAGGTGATATTATTTTGAGGCTTCATTTTCATATATTTCCCCTACATCCTTTTTCACCATTTAGTTTGTTCATTTTCTGTTTATTCATGTTAATAAGCCAAGGTGCATATGATTATCTGACGTTTTGCTTTTTTGAGTTTCTACTTTTTTTGTTTATTATTTTCATTTGGTTCTCTTTTATTTATTTTTATTTTTTCTTTTGTTCATTTTTTTCAATCACTTCTATCCTTCCACTCAAATCTTCCTTTAACCCACTACTGAAATTAGAGCCATCAGCTCCTCCTCAAGACATTAGTTGCACAAGCCCCAGCTCCACTAGCATTTTGGTAAGTTGGAAACCTCCACCGGTGGAAAAACAGAATGGCATTATTACTGCATACTCCATCAAGTACATTGGGATTGATGGAGAAGATGTCAAGCCCCATGAAATTTTGGGAATTTCCTCGGACAGTACCCAGTACCTTTTGGAACAGCTGGAAAAATGGACTGAGTACCGGATCTCTGTGACTGCTCACACTGATGTTGGACCTGGCCCAGAGAGCTTAGCAGTATTGATTCGGACAGATGAAGATGGTATGTTGCCTCCACTACATCAGTTTGCACCTCTATGACTCTGTCATCTGCTGTCTTTTCTATAGGCTAACAGTAATTTTTTCTGCTCCTCTTTTTTTTTTCCCAAGTATAACCAGATGTTTTCACCCTTTGAGCTTTTTAATCAAAGACTGTTCTTTCTACACCATTTTTCTATTTGGTATTTTTGTATTTTTTTATTAGAAAATACTTTTTTTTTTGCAAGTGACTTGAATCCGCTGCTCCTTTGAGCCCATACATATCCTTCTTGCTCCTCCTTTAATGAAAAATGACTCTTAGGGAAAAACTTTCTGCCTTTTCCTTGATTTTATGGTCATTGTCATTTTTAAACAGTTATGTCTATGAACTTTTTTTCAGGTCTTGGTTTTTTGGTTGGTTGTTTTGTTGGTTTTTTTTAACTGCTTTCTTCTTCCATATTGTGCTTTTTGATTTGAGGGTTTTTTGGGTTGTGTTTTTTTTTTTTGTTGGCTTTTTTTTTTTCAGTTTTGTTTTTTGATCTTGGAAAACTGATGCTCCACACATTTTCTTTTCTTCCATTCTTGAAAGTGACAGAAGACAGCCTTGTATTCAGCCTCCTTTTTATCCTGAGGAAAAAACAAACCAAAATAAATCATAGAACTTGACAAACAAAAAAAAAGAGATTTTTTTTTTCAATCTTTGTGGTTTTGTTATTATTATAGCATTATTATTTTAATGATTAAAATATCTCTTTGTACTATAATGCTTTGAATCTCAAAGCATCTTCCTTGGCTTTTGTACATTTTTACATGTTTTTCTATTTCTCTAATACTCCTTTTTCTTCCATTTTTTTGCATCAGTCATGTTTTTTGATCTTTTCACTGAATAGTAGAGCAGATTTGTTGAGCATTTTCATTTGCTGAATGATTTGTATTCTTCAAAGACAACATAGTGAGTCTGCCCTTTCTTAAAAAAAAAAGCGAAAGACCTGGGTGGGGCAGGTGGCTGTAATTCTCTTCTGTCCAATGATGTTGTTCCAGTTCCTAGCGGTCCTCCTCGCAAAGTCGAGGTGGAGGCTGTCAACTCCACTGCTGTTAGAGTGTCATGGCGCTCGCCTGTGCCCAATAAGCAGCACGGCCAGATACGAGGATACCAGGTCCACTACGTGAGGATGGAAAATGGAGAGCCAAAGGGCCAGCCCATGCTCAAGGACATCATGCTGGCAGATGCACAGGTAATTGGGACACTGTTCTTTTTTGGGTCACAGTGAAAACATTTCATTTACCAGAGAGCAATCCAAAACTGCCTTTTGTTGTTGAGGGTCTTTTCTCTTTCTACTTAACAGTTTACCGGCTAGCATTTTTTGTATCTATTTTAAACATTTTTTTTCAGAACACTTGCATTTAAAAGCTCTTGGGCCAAAACAAGACACTTCTTCTCTATTGATCTGTAACTAAATGCTAGGCTATGTCATTATTCTGATTCTGTTAAATCTGAGGCTTTACCTATACTCTGAAGTTCTAAAGCATCAGGGTGATCTGATCCAGGTGAAAGCCATTGTAGTAAGCTGTGCACAGCTTGATCCACCTATCTCCTGCTTGATTGTTTCAGCAGAGAGCCTAGAATCATCACTCTTTGTTAGCCTGTTATTACAGTGTTTCTCTGACTAGCTTGTACGCACCTTACTTCACATTTCACAAGAAATTAATGCTCTTAATGTAACATTAGAAACCACTGAGGTATTATACTTTTCATTATTCATATCAGCGACTTCACGGTTATTTATATTGCAAAATTTCCTATCTATTTTAGAAATTATGAGATTATGAGATCACGAAAACATCCAGTTTAAAAAGCTTCTCAAGCTAGGATTTTACTGATTGAGATATACCGGTACTCTGTGAAACTTAAGATTTCCAAAGCTCCTGAAACCAAAGGAGTCATCCTATGGAAACTATTATCCATTAACATGTGTCACTGCTAGCTCATAATTTATTGACAGTGAGTTGACTGGAAATGAAAAGAAATCAAAGAGTAAGATCTGTTCTGTAAGCATTTTACATGAGTAAAAAAATGGGAGGTTGCCTTTTTGTCTCTTTTTCAGTCTTAGTTATGAATTTCAGATTTGCAGAGACCTCTTTGGGAAATAGGTCTCCTACACCTGCATTTTGCTCATGATCCTATTTGCAAAGTACTGTGTCTGTTTCTGGACAACTTTGTTGCCAGTACTTTTCTATTTTGGAAAACATGGTGTTCTTACGTTTGAAATTCAGTGGAGACAGAGAACAAAGTAGATCAGGAAGTGGAAGGGAAAGGGAAAAGAGAGAGGAGATGGAAAAGGACATACTAGTGTGCTGTGGTTCTCCTTTTCCTTTCACAAATTTTTACTTTCAGCCTCTGTGTGGTAGGAGATTAAAATGATTTTAAACATTAGAAGGTCAGTAACTGGAGACTAGATGAGATATTAGAATCTCCAAATATCCTAAAGGCCAAAGTTGTATTTCTTCTGTTGTCAAGTTTAGCTTTTGTCCTACCCACTTGCTACTGTTTCACAGAGGATAGCCGACTCCTTTCTCTTCCCATCTCTCCTTCCTGCCTGTAGTACTTCTGTGATACTTGTGATCAAGGCTTGTGCAGGTTTGAAGACCTTGATGGTAAAATATCAGTGTGGTTTCAAGACTTAATGCATTGAATTAATTTAGGAAACTGAAGCATACAGCCTAGTAACATGATTAAATAAACCAGGTAGCTTTTAATTCTGCCTTGGTAACTTTTAATAAAAACTCTAATAAAATAATACTGCATGGTACAAGAGGATTCATTACTTCTTTCATTTGTCAGTGAAAGAGAAGTAGCTGGATTTTAGGGAAAATAGAAGTGGAATTAAAAATGCCTGGCCTGATTTCAATAACCAAATTTCATGTGATTCTACTTGGATAATTCAAACTGTACATGACTTTTTCAGAGATCTTTTGTATTCATTCTACTATAAAGAAGAAAACTTTATCTCAACCAGGCTACAAATATCCTTTTTTTTTTGTTTGTTTTTCCTTTCAACTTCCCTTACTGTAAATTAGTGGGAATATGATGATACTACTGAACATGTAAGTACTTTTTGACTGGGCAGAAAAACATTGTGTGTTTGGATTGAAATTTTTTTGTCTTGCTTGTTTGCTTGTAGCACTGTATGGTTTTGTTTTGGGTTAGGGGTTTTTTTCGGTGCTTTCTTTGTGTTTGTTTTTGGTTTTTGTTTTGCAGGGTGTTGTTTTGTCATTTGCACAAATGCATGTACCTAACATCAAAAATTTCCTCTTATGACACCTTTTTCCTTTGTTGTTCTTTTTTTTATTATTATTATTTTCCCAGGGAGAGTAGGATTACTGTTGCTTGCCTGTTCTGGGGTTTAGCATGATGCCAAAATACACAGCACTGATTTGTGTTTTCATCTTTTTGACGGCTGTCACTAATTTTGTCTCACAATTTCTTCCTGTCAAATGAAATAGAAGTGGTTCAGAGTTACATACCAATAGTTGTATTTTTCTGTGTTCATTTTAAGGTTAATTTTTTTTTTCTTTTTGTGTAACTGAAAGTAGAAGTCAGTTGTGCTTTCTTTTGTATAAAATAAATACATGCTATCAGAAAAGCCAGATGCCCTGCAGTGTTTATGCCTAAGTAATAATGTTTGCTGTATCCAAACCACACTTTGAAACATTACATGCAGCCATAGCTCTTACACCATGAAGTACTGATTATTTTAGAAGAGGCTAATATCTTCATAAGTCTTTCTGTTTTGTAGTTTTGTGGGTTTTTTTTTGCCTTTTACAGTTTAATTCTGGTAGTACCAGGTACAGTTTTCTTACAAATGATATTAAGTCTTTCTTACTGGTTTTGGCCTTGCAGTTCAATTCAATTCTGAGACAGAGCATAAGAAGAGGATCTTTGGATAGTAGATTGCTATGTGCTGTTTCATTTTGTTGTTTGGGTTTTTTTTTTATTTGAGCTCTTTTGCCCACTCATTCTGATCATTACTTAATTATTTCTATATTGCTAATAACTGACTATAAAAACAATGCTGAATTCTAATCACATCTTTACTAAGCTCATATCCACGATCTTGAAAAATCCATATACTATGAATAGTTTGGCCCATGATTCTTATATTAACTTTCCATGGCTGTTCTATCTGAGGGATGTGTGATGGCACATTTGCTATTGATTCTAGATGTATAAATACACCATCCCTCTGGCAGCACTGAAATTTAGTGCAAGTTCATTCAAGCATAAGAAAATGCAAAGAAGTAGTCCAATGGTTACCAGCTGGAAGCTGGGGACTCTGGGCCCGTCAGTTACCTCCAAATACTGTGCCTTTATATTTCATAGAAGATCTGTTTATATTATGAGTGTCAAAACTTGCTCCTTTTTATGTCTTTGTAGCAGGACATAAGTTTAGTACATTTCTCGTACACCATTCAGCATGTTCCGTGTGCATATATGTGTGTGCACACACGTGTGAAAAGATACCCCATTGCTGATATTTACAGTTTGATGTTGCTGTTACTTTGCTCTAGCTGAAGAGCTACTTGTTTTGTAGCTGCTGTCATCTGAGGGCCATCAGATCTATCCTCTGACCAGATTTTTAGTGGTGTTGTACATAGTTCTCTTAGACCTGAAGGGCTAGTTGTTCCTGAAGTCCTTTCTATTGAGAAGCACAGTCTACCCAGTGACACAGGTTGCAATGAAAGTGTTATGGAAGTAATGAGACTTCTTTGTTCAGCCAAACCATTATTACTTACAAAGTGTGCATGTAAATGCAACATTTTTCTTACTAGGCATTTTTTAGAACTGTGTCAGTGATACCTTGTTTATAACTAAGTTAAACTGAGTTTCTCATATCTACATATGTTTCACAGTTTCAGCAGTATTCCTCAGGCAAGGTATTTCAGAAGACTTTTTTTACTGTTCACACCACTAAGTTTTAGCCTTTTGCTTTAAACTACCTGATGCATACTATTTAGATGTGTGCTGTCCTTTATTGCTTAAGTGAGTGAAATGTTTCGCATTATCAAGTATTTCACACAATAGAGTCTGTTGGTGCACTCAAATGCTTGCCAGTATCACTGCCCATAGATCGAAAGTGTAATATAAACGGGGTTTCTAAAGTATTCTGC
>VWZS01001729.1:37388-110684 GCA_013397075.1 Rhabdornis inornatus | reverse complement strand
CTGGCAAACAATCTATTTTAAATTAATTGTTCTTATTTTATTTTATTTCATCTTAGGAAATGATAATTTCTGGGCTTCAGCCTGAAACCACATACTCTTTCACTGTGACAGCCTATACAACTAAAGGTGACGGAGCCCGCAGCAAACCCAAACTTGTATCTACTACTGGTGCAGGTAATACTTATGTACAAATACTTATGAACAAATTGAGCTCTAAATGAATCCTTTGACCTTTTCTGCTACTGTTTTTTCGTTCCTACTATTTTGAGGTCTCCTGTTGTGTGAGAAGTGTTTCTAGGACATAGGATTTTCTGTTCCAGTATTTGGACTTTCATTTATTTAGATAAAACAGAGCCAGTGACTCCCTTTGTCCCTTTCTTAGTTCCAGATGAGGTCACTTTATAGTTTTAGTAGCTCTTCCATTATTATTGGTGTCTTCTTTGAGAGGAAAAAATAGAAATTCAGAGCTGAGAAGGATATTTGAAAAACTTGTAAAGGGCTTTCATGATCTTTGTGAAAGTAGCAACACTGCTGCCTGCCAGTAAAAACATTGAAAGAACGCATCTGTATGACATCCACAACTTATCTCAGAAGAATGTAATTATTAAAGCAGAGAATTGGAAAACAGAATGAAACTCCATTCTGTGAAACCCTGAGACCCATATTGATTCAGGGGTAATTTAAGGAACAAACTGGGGCAGAATACACCCTGCCACTGTGTTCAGTCTGCATTTGATCTCAGGTGGTACTAAGTGCTGGATATTTTTACTGCATAACCAATACAGCAGCTAGCACAGATGAGATGAATGAAACTGCTTTCAGATGAGGAACATTTTAAAATTTTTTTTTAAAATGTGTCACTGTGGTACAGCTTAAACAATTGATGCCACCACAGGTTTGGTGTGATGCTTACCAACAGGTGTTCACAATCTGTAGGTATTGTGTCCATTTTCAGGGGTTTGTAGTACAGCCATTAAGGATATTCTGTTACAATCACGTGTAGCACCATTACAAGCTCTCTGAATAACAATGTATTGTTTATGCTAATAGATAAAATCCAAAAGGCATATGTATTTGTATTTATAGTGATTGATTCAATTTTAAAACAATAATTGAATGCAGAATCACATCCTACATTAACATCAAAACCATATATATCCTTTTCTTGTTAGATTCCTTGTAAAAATATCAGTCTTGGTGGCTAGATGAACAATGTTTCAGATCTTGGAATACATTCTACTCTTGGCTATTGCTGAAATTACTGTCTAACTTCTTATCTTTCCTGAATTCTCATACTCTGAGAAAAAAAGGTGATATATATTTCTGGCATGTATTGGAACTTGCTTTAAGAGAAAGAGGCCCTTCATTCATTACTCTTTTTTAAAGTTCAATTCCCAATTTAAATAAATGCAATTATATAAATTATGATTTTATTAGTTCCTAGACATAAACACAGGTTATGCAAATATGCTTGCAAAACTTAAAGTTTCACTGCATTTAGTCCTTATTGACTGTTCATGTGTCATTCTACTAAGATCTCTGATGCTTCTCCCTTAAAAGGACAGAATAAATCCTATGTCCCAAATAAACTTGACTTGAATAATAAACTTGAAGAAGAAATAAACTGCAAGAACAACAGAGAATTAGAGGCATGTCTGTAAATGTAAATGTAATGCATACACCGTTCTTGTAGTTTGCTTAACCCTGTGAACAAGTAATGTTTTTTCCTGGGATTAACAGCTAGTTACCATTTTGCTCCTCCATACATCCCAGACTGTATGAAATCTCTTCACTTGGTGTTACAGCTTGCTGTGTTTGGGCTGTTTTTGTAAGAAGAAAAAGCAGATTCAGATTTTTCAGATTTTTGAAGAAAGAGACACTGAATATAGTCAGTACCAAGAACTTCCTGCTCACTTTCTGTGAGAATGCATCACACAAGGGAAGTAGTGATGAATTAACACCAAAGGGTTGCAGGTCTGTAATGCAGTCTCCTATTCACTTGGAGTATCCATTTGATTTTTTTTCCTAGAAAGGTGCTATTAGAATACTACAATAAAGAAAATTAAGGATCTGAGTTTCTAGTCTAACTTTTAAAGTTTGAATGAGATTGACTGAGATTATATTTATAAGAGATATGAAAGGAGAACATATGTCTGAATGTTTACCAGAGAAGCTATCTGTAAGGTATTCAGACAAAAAGTAGCTATTCAGTTGTCCAGTTAGTGATACAAAAACATAATTTACATTTTTAGGCAGGAAAGATTCACCAAACGTAAGTATGGTAACTCAGTTATTAGCACAGTCACTGAATGCTGTTGATACTTTCATTCAAGAGTGTGCTTTTGTCTTATGTTCAGTTTCCTCTCCTCACTATTGAAATCAGAATAAAAACTGTTACTGAACATTTCTGAATCAAAGTACTTATAATGTATGATTAACAAGACCTTGATAAAAATGAAGACTTGCTAGTCAGTGATATCATACATTTTTAATGAATATTTTAATCAGACCTTTAGTTTCTATGTCACAGTAGTTGAATAATCTCACAGGGCAATAGCTTGTCCATTACTTGTCATTTGCTCTCATACTGGACAGCACTGTTGAAATACAGATTTCATCTAAAAGAAAAAAAGCAGTGGTGTACTTTATAGCAGCTAACAGAAACAAATTATTTCAGGTAATTTGGCAAAGGCAGCTTGCATGAGCTTCTACTAGTAGTAGATGACAAGCCATTGCAGCAGTAATGTCTGTTGCAAAGGGGTATATGAGAGATTTCTTGCTATGTATTAATGGAAGAGGATTTCATGAGATTGGAGAATATATTTTATTTTACGGACAATTTCACTTCTTTGAGGCTCATGGAAAATTCAGGTTATTATCAGAAATTTCTAGACAGAGCTATTTGGTGACACAGCTGTATATACGACTGCACAGAATCCTGTCATTTGTCCTAAAAGACTGTAATATTCGTAAGCAAATCATACTGAAAGTAAATGTTAACTCAAAGCTGTCTGAAAATAAAAAGAAATTTATCTGCTTTGCAACATCAGATAGGCTTTATGGTATTAAAAACAAGTGACCATTGTTATTTACTGGTTTAGTCTCAGGTTATTTTATTGGAAAAGTAAAGTTTATTAATCCCTAGGTTCTGATCAAGAGCAAGTATTAGTTTCTTCCTTTCTTGGTAGTTACCACAGAGGTTAAAATGTAGTTCTAATTGTGAAGTCTGCCACAAGAACAAAAAAGAAAGCAATTAATTACAAAAATAATTTAGTTATACCTTCCAGGAATCTCTCCTCTAGGAAGCTGAAGCAGTATTATTCTTTTTAGGTAAACTGTTCTTTCCTCTGCTATGCTGGTGCCAGTGATAGCTAGAATGCAGAGAAAAATATGGCCTGCAAAAGGCCTTCACAGCCTTCTCTTTGTTCCATAAAGACTTAGTTATCAATGAGGAAAAGTCAGAACTAATCAGAGAGTTACTCTTTACAGAGCAGAAAGTGTGAGAAAACACTCACAAGATTCCACAATAACGCTGCCAGTTGAACTCAACATTTAAATTTAAAGATATTTGGAAAATTTATATAAAACCTACCTATAATTCTTATGCAATTAGAAGCAATATCATGACTTATGACAGATGTAATGAGGAAAGATCTTGCTACTTGCAGAATTTTTTTCAAGACATGCTATTCTTCCCTCCTTATTCCTAGTTCTTTATGGAATGGTAGTTAGACCTTCTGACAATAACAATCTGATTTGCTGTGTGCCTGAGAACTGAAGATAAGTAATAAAATCTATAAGTAATAAAATCTATTGAAGTGTTTAAATACAGGAACCAAAGCTCACAGTGAAGCAGTTACATTCACATGGGAAGCCTTCAAATGCAGATGAAACTAATTAGTTTTTGTTTAAGACTGTATTGTCATTGCAGTACTACTCCTGAAATTATTCTTGTCTCTTGACCTGTCAGGTATTGGTATGGAAGGAGCAACAAATTTCTAAACAGTTTTGGATATGTTTCATTATCAAATAAATCACTGTAATAGAAACAGAATTTTTAAAATAGAAGTATTAATGAAAATATAAACAAAATATATACAAATGGATGTGAATAAATTAAAATTAATCAATCAATTAAATAGAAACGATAAATGAGAATTCATATTGGGACTCCAAAAATCTACACTGTATAAATTGTATAATGGTATTTCTGGCTTGATCAGGACTGACTCAGTCGTCTCTGGACTGATTCAATTCAATTCCTCCTCAATGCCCATACCACACTTGCAGTCTGAACTTCTCTAAAAGACAAATCACCAGTTTGGACCTGTGGGTGCCAATTAAGATTTTGACTGCATGTAATATATAGATTAAGAAGACCTACCAATTTAGCCTTCTTCAAAAGAAATCTAGTTCATGTGCATGAAAACCATGCTGGAAAATAAATCGTATGTGATAAGCCATGCTGGAAAATACTAAATTCCAAACTGCACTACCTCCCCACGCTGAAGCAGTGGAGGCAGAAGTGATTTGTGAATGGAAACTAGAATGACAGGGTTCTAATAATGTGAAGTAATGATTTTTGAGGGCAAGATTGTTCTGACTGCTACCACATTTTAACTATTAATGATAAAAGTTATGTTCAACTTATGTAGAAAGTTTTTATTTCTTCATTAATTATTTTCCCATTTACAGGAAATGTGTCTTGGATTAAATGCGTGAAAACCTGTGACAGTACTTTTTTGTTTGCAAACAAGGATTTGTGAGACAGGACCATTCATAAGATGTTTGTTGGACATTTTACTTCTTGATTTGTGTTCCTAGATCCTGTGCCTCTGAATGTGCTCTGTATTTAGAAATAATGGTAAGGGAAGAAGACAAAACAGCAGTAAACATCTCTACTGTTGCAGTTCCTTATACTGTATGACTAAATAATGCAGGAGCCAGACACTATTTCTTCATTAGGACAGTAATATGTGGAACTAAGAGTGAGGAAAGAGAAAACATATCCCTATTCCTGCTAAAACTAGCCTCAAGAATTGTACGTGCAATTGTGTTTATATCTGTCCTCTTTAAATAACGTTGTGCTACAGTTCCAGGCAAACCTCGGCTTGTGATTAGCCACACACAGATGAACACGGCTCTAATTCAGTGGCATCCTCCTGTGGAAACTTTTGGCCCGCTGCAGGGTTATCGCCTGAAGTTTGGCCGCAAAGACATGGATACACTGACGACCATGGAGTTCTCAGAGAAGGAAGATCACTTCACGGCCACAGACATTCACAAAGGAGCTTCTTATGTCTTCAGGCTCTCAGCTAGAAATAAAGTGGGCTTTGGGGAGGAGATGGTTAAAGAGATTTCTGTTCCTGAAGAGGTACCCAGTGGATTTCCCCAAAATCTCCACTCGGAAAGCTCTACTTCTACATCAGTTCAATTAACTTGGCAGATGCCACTCTTGGCAGAAAGAAATGGCATTATCACCAAATACACCATCTTGTACAGAGATATCAATGTTGCTTACCAGCCAGTTGAACTCCCTGTTGGTCCTGCTGATACCACTATGACACTTTCTGGCTTAAAACCAGATACCACTTATGATGTAAAAGTACGTGCCCACACAAGCAAAGGGCCTGGTCCATATAGTCCAAGTGTCCAGTTCAGGACACTACCCGTGGATCAAGGTAGGATTTGTCTGCTTATGGCGTTGACCTTTAAAGGAGTATCGGTCTTTGGATATCAGTGTTTTTGAAGGTGTAAATAAAACTGACCGACCCATTCATAAAAATAGGTTCATCAAACACAAAAGGTAAAGTATATAAATCTTAATATGTTTTGGATGCCTTAGAATTCAGTTGTCCCTTGCCAAGCAAGTTCTGGCTAACTTCCTCACAATATTTTCAGGTAAGGAAAATGTGTGTATTGGGTTGTCACTAGATAAGAGTGAGAACGAGTTTAAATGTGATATTTAAATATGAACAAACAGGTAGGAGAATTGAATCCGTGTTGATTTTTGACCTAAACGGAGAGCTAATACTTCCCAAGTGGCAGTGGAAATATGACAAGATCTGAGCTCCAAGATGTTGTTTATATACATTGTTTCTTTTCTTCCAGCAGTGTTTGCAAAAAATTTTCATGTTAAAGCAGTAATGAAGACTTCTGTTTTGCTGTCCTGGGAAATTCCAGAAAACTACAATTCAGCTTTGCCTTTCAAAGTAAGTTACTTTCCATTTGTATAAGAGAAGATAACAGAAACTAGATTTACCTGATTAAGTAGCTTACTGAACATGTATCATGAACATCTATTGAGGATATCATTGTTTCTAAGACTGCTAATTTTTCATTCACTGCTACAGTATTTTAATGAAAAAGTGAAAGAAATTTTTTGTTTTCTTTTTTTCTGGTCCTTTCCATAGCGAATGCAATTGACTACCGTTTGGGGTTTTGCCTCCTCAATGTACAGCAGCACATTTTTTATTTGCAAGTCTTTTACTCCACTGGCTATAGCTTTAGCCAGGTACAGAGGCTCAGTTTAACCATCAGTCTGCCTGGAATTTCTTCTGCTTTGTTCTTAATCACTTGTGTCATCTGAGGCAGTGGCAAGTGAAGAACATTGTTTTAGAAACCGAATGGTACAAAAACCTGTCTAAATAAGGAGTGTGAATTAAAAAGTCAAGAAGTTTTTAACAAGAGTGCCTTGCTGTAAATTCTGGGTTCAAGAAAGCTGCTTGCTTTGAAAAAGTGAAATCTGATTTCAGGAGTGTTTACATTACTTCATAGTAATGCAGTACTTTTTTTCCCCTAAAAGTGGGAAGTTTACTTGCAATAGTGAATTCAGTTTTACACTGTTTTACACCCTAAAATGCCCAAATAAATGTAAATTTATTTATTATTTAACTCTATAGCTGGGTTGATTCCTGAATTCAGTGTGACAGCATAATTTGCCTTCTCCTGGTCACCAAAACTACCTTTGTCTCTTAACGTAGATCCTTTATGATGATGGGAAAATGGAGGTTGATGGACGTGCAACTCAAAAACTGATCACAAACTTGAAGCCAGAGACGTCATATTCATTTGTCCTGACAAACAGAGGGAATAGTGCTGGGGGTCTTCAGCACAGAGTAACCGCAAAGACTGCACCAGATGTGCTTCGCACGAAGCCAGTCTTCATTGGAAAGACCAACTTGGATGGCATGATAACTGTGGAACTGCCAGAAGTACCCTCAAACGAGAATATAAAGTGAGTGAATGAATGACATACCATTGTTTTTAACTCCAGAGAGATTATCATCCTAACTCTTGATGGTGGACCACAGCTTTATTCCTTATAACAGTGCAGAGACTACAGTACTCTGCAGTAATATTTGACCTAATATTGATGTAATATTTGATATAGTAAACTGGGATGTGCTGTTGACTCTCTCAAGGGACAAGAGGCCTTACAGAGGCATATAGATAGATTGAACACTGGGCAATTATGAGTGACATGAAAATTAAGACCAAATGTCAAATTCTGTTGTGAAGGTCCTTGAGTGTATCTAACAGAGGGGAGAAAAGCTGATAGAAGGATTGAAAGGAATGTCCTGTCAGGAGCTGCTAAGGGCTTTGAGCTTGTCTAGTTTGGAGAAAAGAAGACTAAGGGCTGACCTCCTTGCTCTCCGCAGCTTCCTGAGGAGGAGAAGTAAAGAGGGAGCTGCTGATCTTTTCTTCCTGAGATACATTCATAGAACATGAGGCAATGCCTCAGAGCTGTATCAGGGATGGTTCAGATGTATTAGGAAGCATTTGTTTACTATGAGTGTTCTCAAACTGGAAGAGGCTTCCTAGTCAGGTGGTTAATGTCCCAAGCATGTAAGTGTTTAAGACTGATGTGTTAGTTAATTTGTTTTAACTTTTGGTCGGCCCTGAAGTGTTGAGGTAATAGGAATAGATGATCACTGTGTGTCAGTTCCAACTAGCTTAAGTTTGTCACATAGCCATGTATGAAAGACTTGGATGGAGGCTGATTGTCCTTCAGTTTGCAGATTTTTCTCAGAGTACTGCAAAATGAGAGATGCAGAAAAACAGTTATATTTTTGAACAATATATTGTCTCAAAAGGAATGGATAACCTGCTACCCTGCTGTAGCTCCTTGAAGTATACTCAGACCAATCACTCAAGGATTTTATGGAGTTTTAAAGAATTGGTACTGTACTTAAATTAATTCAGATTAATTAATTCTGATGGTTTTTATCAGGATAAAAATACCTTGTCCTCTCCACTGGTCTTAGAAAGAAAACAAGAGATTTTGCTAAAAAAATTGAAAATTTTCTAGATGTTACATGGATTTCAGAAGGGAAAAGGTGGTGTGGAAATTTAAACAACAGAAGCAGGACTAAAGACCTCAGTGCACATGGTCAGCAGGGATTAGAAAGGTTAGACAATAAAGATTTGCTAGGAAAACATGAAGCATGATACAATCCATAAGTGTTATTGTTCTGCTTATAGCGATTCTTGTTGATCTGTAAGGTTCCCATATGTAATATAAAGGAAATGGGGAGGAAAACGATCCAGGCCACTCCCTGGTGGACCTTTTCAACTTTCTAAAAAGCTGCCCCCTTTTTCATTACTGACTGAAGATTTTGAGGCAGGTAAGGTCAAGAAATAAATGACTTTGAAACATTAAAAAGATGAAAAACTGAAATATGTAGTCATTATCATTAGATTGGGTAAGATGCATTCAGTAACAAATGCAGCTAAGGAAGACTGAAGATGGAATGAGTCAAAAAAGATTTATGAGGCAGAGCATTTACAGAGAGAAAAATGTGCAGGATAGCTGATCAAATAGTAGCAGAAGATAGCGCTGGAATAAAAGACAATTCCCTCCTTTTTATATAGGTTAAAAAAGTTAAAGAGGCTAAGTGTCATCAGAAAAGGTACATTAAATCTAGAGGATCCAACTGCCAATTTTTCAAATAGTGTATCTCCTATTTGCTCATCTATTTTCGAAGAATATTTGATCAGGCTTGATAAAGTAAAACACAACAATAAAGATTGACTTGACCCTTGGAGCAGGCATGCTAAGGCAACTACATACTGAACAGAAAACGTGACCTGATGCTTGCTAGAAGAAGTAAGATTATTCTGCATTAGTCTTTGTATGGGAAGAACAATTTCATGTATTAGTTATGTTGACATTTTTAGACATGCTGCTCCTCTACTGGTACATGATATGCTCAGGATTGTCCCTAGTTTACAATGAAGTACTGAGAAGTTTTCAATACTACTAATTACACAGAAAGTGAAACAGGTGATGGTTTGCTCTAATGAAGTATAGGTAATGAGATTGAGGGTAATGTTCTAAAATGCTTTGTAATATTAGTAATTAAAGATGGTAGTATTTGTCAATGTTTGATGGTGATACAGCATAGAAATTGGTGCAGAGCTCACCTTATGATTAGTAAAATGCATCTCTTTCACTCATCTCAAGGGAGCAGGTTCTTAATTTTTCTTTCTTTTAGTAGTCTGGGCCATTTCCAAAGCAATTTTTATGTGTAAAGGACAGTTCATATTTCTCTGAATCTCTTACATCTTTGAAAAGTCTTAAGTAAAAGCAGAGTTTTGTGCAAGACTTTGGCCTCTCAATTACTCAGTAGATAAAACAGTACCCAAATAAACCCTTCATTTCTCACCCTCCTCCTCCCCTCTCCCCTAGGAAAAAAAAAAACCCAGCCTGAAAACAAACGTGCAAATAATGAAGTAAACTATAAAACATGTTTTTCAGGAGATGCTACATTTTGCACAATTAGCTAAAAATGACAGAACTTTGTTGTCCTTCACAATTTCCAGCACTGCATATTGGTGTGAAGATTTTAATTTTTCTGCTTACTATTGATATTCTTTCAGTTTAAAATACTCTGTGTGTGATGAAAATCTTAGTAGATTTTCAAAGTTATGAGAGGGAGACTTTCATGAAGGAAGTGAAAAAGAGTGTGAAAGTTATGCTTACATGCTGGATATTCCTTGATTGAAAAGAAAAATGTATGAACATTCCATTAGCTTAAAAAATAAAATGGTGAAGAAAAAGAAAAGGATAAATACGGATATTTGATGTTTGAAAGACATAGAGGGGCAAGTTCTCATTTCTTTTTGTCTTGATTCTTAGGCATCTGTTAAAGAAAGGATATGCTGGTTGTTACTGTATACATCGATAAGTCAGTGTTCACTAGGATTTGCTATTCAAAGTATTTTTAATAGACCAATGCATGTTTAAAATATGCGTTTCAAAATCTGCTGGTTCAACCAGACTTACAGTTTTGCATCTTTTTAAAAGATGATTTGTAATATTGTCACAAGAGAATGTAATATTGTCAAATAAGAATGAATGTCACAGATGTTTTTTGAAATACTGGAATATAGCAAGTGGACATTAATTAAAAATCTGTGGGCAACACGTCTTTCCAGTGGTCCTGTTGGAGCTCAGCATTTCCACAGAAAACTTCCTCAAATTTCTTAATGCAAGTATTAATGAATACATGTACTTTCTACAGGAGCTGAAAATCTCAAGTTTTGATACATTGCTTTTATAGGAAAGAGCTTTAAAGAAAAAGATTATTAAAATGGATCAGTGGCTTCATTGGTATGGTAAAAAAGATAGTTTATATAGTTGGCTTAAACTGAGATGGTTTTTAGCCAATTGTAAGGCAGCTTCTTTTCTGTAGACACTTTTTCGTTAATTACTTAGGATTTTTGGCTGCATTGCATGAGTAAAATTAATAGTTTTGCAGAAGGTTGAATGGGTTGTAATAAAAACCACAGATGGGAAGAGGACATGGCCCATGAGACACTAAAATTATCGCCCATAATGAGACCCAGAAACACCTTAATAAGGTTTCGTTACTAGAAACAAAGAAAAGCAGTTTCTTTCCCTCACCCCTGGGGTGGGGAGTGCTTGACTTTTTGGCAAGTGTGTTTATCAAGAAGACATATATTACACTACCCTGCATGTCCTGCTGTTGTGATTCTACTGCTTCTTCTCTCACACTAATGTGAAGTTATGGACCTGCCTGACAAATATCCAGGCTTTGTGAAGTAAGCAATGGAAGTACCAGATCTCCGTCATACTAGAAGATATAATTTACTCATCTCCATGGGTGGGGAGGAAGAAAATATTTTTTGGAAAATATTTCTGAAGAAAACTGTTACATGTAATTTGCAAATTCTAGATATAAAGAGAGTATATATCAATATATACTCTCTTACCTATGACTGTGAACAGAATACTTATGTCGATAAAGCTAATGGCATTTGATTGTCAAAAGGAGAGTGCAGTGTCAAATGGGTGCAGTGTATGTCATGTTTGCTTTCTTTTCTCTTTATTATGATATTGGCACTGAAAAATAAATTTTGTTAACCTACTATTCTGATTATACATTAAAACACGGGAAGATAGGTAGGTAATTGAGATTTAAATATATGGTAATATATTTCAGTTTAGGGCTTTGGGGGGCTTTTCTCAGTGTGATGGTGGCAGGGCACAAATAACCTGTGGCTCTCGTGTTTCATGTCGGCATTTTAGTACAATGTAATTAAAGTTTTTTATAAATATTTATATGTTTATACAAAAAGGCAGGTAATTGGTGCCATTTGTTTGTCAAATGCTTTACAGTTGATGTTATTTCAAGAGTGTGAACATTTACAGCTATGTTTGGAAGGCTGCAGTGACATATTAGTGTGAAGTTTATTCTCAACATACCACTTTTCTCTTTAAGTTCCTCTGAACAGACTCTATCAATTTTTCTATTCCTTTTCATTCAACTTCACTTTTGTCCAACTTTTTCATTTACAGAGGCTATTACATAGTTATTGTGCCTTTGAAGAGGTCTCGTGGAAAGTTTGTCAAACCTTGGGAGAGTCCAGATGAAATGGAACTAGATGAGGTACTGTAAACAGTTTGAGGTTTTCTTCTTCTCCTTTATTAAAGAAGCAATCTTGCTAGTTTTAGTTAATTAAGTCATTAGTTTTAAAAGTTTTGGTTGTCAGGATACTTTATGTTTATATTTGTATTAGCCTGTGAAGATTAAAACAAAAATTCACATTACTTAAATGAGAAGACAGTAAAGACATTAAATTGCAATAAAGGACACAAAGTGTCTAATATTTGTTGACACTAATATTTTATTCCTTTTCTGTTGTAAAGAGTGATGCAAAAGTGCAGGAGGTGAAATGAGTTGTCAGCAAAAGCTTAATCACCAACAATATGAACTGTAATAAGGATCTGGTTCATTAGAGGGGTGTTTACTAAGTCTGTAACAAATGTTAAATTGCAATTTGCACCACAGTTTAACATTTGACCTTCTGGTGGTGTTTCTACCTGATTGTCATACATTGTAATACTTCTGTTGAGACATAGCCTCCATTCTACCAACAGTTTGTGATCAGAAATAAATGCATGAAAAAGGAAGGAATGAGCGAGATTGTGTCACAATTTGAAACCATCAATGACATTAATCCAATGGGGGAAACTACTTTCATTTTAGAAATAAGCCCAGCAATGCTAGAAATCAATTCATTATGTTACTAATATAATAATAATTCTAGGAAGTATAATATTTACCCCCATTTTCTGTTTTACTGAAGGACAGTATAGCTCATTCAAACTCATCTTTCTTTCAATCTGTAAATTTGTATTAATGCTAATGTTTATGATTTTGAAGCTCTTTCATGGGCCCCATATGAGAGAATTTTATAAAAAACAGGTGGTGGTGTTATTATTGTTCTCCTTGTATCTGGCAATACAGATACATTAGATAACATTCAGATGCTGGGGTACTTTGTACATGTAATATCTCTAAAATTCAAAGACCAGAATCAGATTTTTTTTTTTTTTTTTTTACTCCTGATATAGTGTTCTTTTGACTGTATCCCATTTATTTTTCTATTTTCTTTTGTGGATTCAAGAGTTTTATGTTGCAGAGATAACCTCACTATATGCTTCCCCATAACACAATTACTGGGAAGTGATCGCCTGCAAGCAAGCATAAAGGTTCTTTTCTCTCCTGCCCTTAGCAAAATGGATATAAATTTCAAATTTTGCACCAAAATATAAGGAAAATAAAGATCTTCACCAAACCAAATGTGTTGTAGAAAGTGTTCAAAATATAAACAGAATTCTTTTAGTCCTTGTCCCAACAACAGGCAAATCCTTAATCAGAATATTAAAACCAACTGTTCAGAGGAAGGCATGATGACTAATTGATTCAACCCTGTGTTTCTTCTTGACCAGTTTCATTTCTGTGATCAACTCACTTCAATTAATTGCAGCAATGGCTCGCTTTGATCTATTAACTTCTCCCCTTTAAAAGAATTTGGGTTGTAAATGCCATCAGCTCATGATCATAGTCATAGGTGACATCAAATACTGTTAAACAGTAAAACAGCCACATCCATACAGTAATGGAAACTGGTTGAGTATTACCACCCACTCTTAACATCCGAACACTGTAGTCACATTCAGCAGCATTAATAGATTAAAGGATAGGTGCCAGATGACATTGAACTTTGTGGCAATTAAATGCTATGGTTCCTGCTGATTCTCATAACAAAGGGTCATTTTAATCATCCTGCAAGTTGTGTTGCCTTAATCTGTATAACAGATTGATAAAGAGCATTTATTAATTCAGAAATATTTGTGTCAGGGTGGGTTGTTTCCTATGTCTATTGATATAATTGAGACCACATTGTAGAATTAATGATGGAAGAAAAAATACATGCATTGGCTAGAAAAAGAAAATTATTTCTGATAAAGAACTAACCCCTTTGATATATCTTTTACAATTGCCACCAATAAATATAGCAAGAACTGAGTAAAGAAAAACATTAAAAGCAGGTAGCAACTGCATATCATGCTAACTCATTCAGTTTGTATTACTTAAAAGACTGCTTTGCTTCCAGCTTTGGAAAGTATGTATTTTATTAAGTGTGCTATTCCTGACAAGCTTGTGAACACAGTGCCACAATAAATACATTTGGAAAAAAAATAACAATGCCCCCCTCCAAAAAAAAAACAAAACAAAAAAAAAAACCAAACAACACTGCCACCCCTCAAAAAAACACTATTCACTGAGCAAATAGTTCCTGATGGTCAAGTGAGGATACTTGTGCATATTTATATTTGTAGTATGATCTTGGATATGTGTCTGGTATCAGAAATGATTGGGCAATAGATATTTCAAAGAACTGTGTACCAAATACTTCGCTTAGATTGTCAGAAGGAAAGTATTTGCTAATAACACAGCTCTGGAGTATAACTCCATTACATAACTGAGCAGTCCAAAAACACTCTTCAGCCCTATTGTAGTTACCCAATCCTCCTGTTCTTTCAACCTTAGCTCTGAAAAAACCTAAGATGGATGCCTAGTTTTAAAACAGAAGATAATGGACTAGATGTTTGGTATCTGAAAAAAAATTATCAGAGATAGAGTCCTTTTTTACTAACTCTAAATTTAATTTTTTAATATTACGAGGTCAAGTGACTTTAAATAGACACATCAAACACATAAATGAAATAGAAAAAAATATTATGATTTTCCATATTATCTAGTAGGATTACTTTAGATGTGTAAGCAGTGAAACATAAATAAAGGTTGCCATGCTAAGTCTTAAATTAATTCAGTAATTTTATTGAAATCTGTGTATTGAGTACAGTGGGAGATAGATGAGCAAGTAATGATATTTGGCAACAACCCCATTTACATATGAAACTTGAATCAGGCTGAAGGTTCACCTGAGGTCTATCCAGTCAAGTGTAATCAATGTTACAGACAAAGTTTTTATCTACACACAAACACACCAAAGTTAACTGGCCTTAGGTGATGAATAACCACCTTTGAAAAGTTGAACTAATTTTATTTGACCTAGGCTAATGAACTTTTAGCATTCATAGCCAAAACGCAGTTTCTGATCACTCTAATACTGTACTTCAGCATTGCATTTTCTTCCAATACATGCCTTTTCTGTTACTATTTCAAATGTGAGAAATAATCAAGATCAAACATTTTTCTTTGCCTCTCAATCTAATTTTAATTGCAGTACTCCTACAGTACTTTGACGTTTTATTATGAGTTACTTATAATCTAAATTGCAAATACGCTGTATATCTGGAAACTTGATAAAGAATTTAGTTGAGGCAGACACACAACTTTAATTTCAGTGGAAATGATACATGGAAGTATCAGTTACCTTCGAGGATGGCACAAGCTGTATACCTCTATTCATGTTGTCATGTTTGTGGCTCCTGACTTTAAGCTAGCATGCATTGCTATTACCTCAATACTTAGCTTCATGTTTTGGCAGACCTCCAGGTAGCCAGTGCTCAGGCCTCTGCATAGCCACTGTTATAAAATGTGGTATCATACAGAGACAAACTTTTGAGAGTGCTTCCCTCAGCAGTTCCTATAAGGGCTGATCTAACCTGGAACAAACTTTGATTATTCTCTGCCTCATGTTCTGCATTTAGTAACTCTACCCGGGGCGTAGGAAGCTACCAACAGATGTGAGAGTCACCTTCAATAAAGTAACTAAATAGAAATCTCTTCAATATTACGGTTCTCTGCTGCCCTTGTTTTTATACAACGCAAATTGACTCTAGCTGCTCATTAAACTGCTTAGGAAGAATGAAAGAGAAATATGGACTGCTGATTGGAATAGTGTCCTTGGCTAATGAATAATGATTTCTAGTCTCAAATTATGGCCAGTTCTTTTTTTGCTCAGGGGATCCATTGCACTGTACCAGCTTTTGTGTCATGGCATTGAAACTGATAGAGGTAAATGGATGCAAAATCTTGTCACAGGGCATAGACACAGCATTAGAGCTGGAAAGCAGTTGACTGCATAGATCTCTGAAGGTATAACATCCAAATGCCCTCAATGTTAAGGAAGCCTGGATTCAAGTGGCATAGCTTGCGTTCATATGTATCTGTAACCTTAAATTTAGTCAGTGAGAAGGGGTATCAAAATATTTAGTATTAAAAGCTTCTTTCTGAGTAGCACAGTGAATATTAGATTGCTTTACATGCATTGGAATTGTTAAATGTGTAATTGCAAAATACAAGATCCCATGAGGGGAAGGCAAAAAGATGTGCTCACTAAGCTGTGGCCTAAATCAAGAGGGCATTGAAGGTGGTGAAGAGCCTTGAGGAGAAACCATATATGGAGTGGATGAGATCACTTGGTTTGTTCAGCCTGATGGAGGCTGAGGAGAGACCTCATTGAGTCTATAGCTTCCTCATAGGGGGAGGTGGAGGGGCAGACACTGATCTCTTCACTCTGTGGTGACAGTGACAGGACCCAAAGGAATGCCCTGGAGTTGTGTCAGGGGAGGTTTCAGTTGGGTATTAGAAAAAGGTTCTTCACCCAAAGGGTGTTTGGGCACTAGAACAGGCTCCCCAGGTCACAGCACCAGCCTGACAGAGTTCAGTGTTCTCAGGCACAAGGAATGACTCTTGGGACTGTCCTGTGCAGAGCCAGGACTTGAATTCAGTGATCTTGGAGGGTTTCTTCCAACTCAGCATATTCTGCAATTCCATGATTCTATGGAGAGCTTCCCTGACTAAACATGTACTTTGAAATTAATATATACAGTTAAGATCAGATTTTAGCTTTTTTTTCTTTCTTTCTTTAAATCTCCGTCTCACTCTGGAGGTTTGTCTCCTCCTCCTAGCAGTGAATTTTGTGCTAATCTACTGTATTAGAACTGTTAGTGTGCTGAAAACATGTGACCTTAGAAAAATATTTGATTTAACAATAGACTACAGGACATCGTATAAGTTTCATAAGCAAAAAACAAGGGGAACCACAAAGAGGCCGTAGAAGTCATCATTTATCACACAGGAAAAGTTCAGATTCCTTGTAATCAAATCAGACTAATTTTTGTGGAATGCCAGTATATCTAAAGCAGAAAAAAAGGTATTGAAGAAGCATTTGTCTCATTTAATAAGTAGTTCATCAATAGATTATACTAGCTGAGCTTAAGTTCCTTTATCAGTTGGTATATGTTTTCCATGTTTGAACCTAGTATCTAATCTTGTCACAAATGTACTGATGTAAATTTTAGCTGTGTTTTTCAAAAGAAGTGATTCAGTCACCATTCCTGGAGGTATTTAAAAAGATGGGTACTTTTGGCAATTAGGGAGACATGGTTTAATGGTGGATGTGGCAGTGTTAGATTAATGGCTGGCATCAGTCTTAAAGGTCTTTTCCAGCACATTTGACTTTATGATCTGACTTAATATAGAGATAGATAGATAGATAGATAGATAGATAGATAGATAGATAGATAGATATAGAAAATATGTAAGATGTTATGTGTATTTATATGTCCTCAGAGAAAGTATATTGTTTTTCTATCCTTTCCCCATCTCCTCCTAGACACAACAATATTTAAAAACTGTTTTGTGTTTGTAGTCTGGGCACTGCAATTCCTCCCAGTATCTTATCTTAACAAGAATGACAAGAAATGGGAAGATTTTGGAAGAATTGATTTAGTGATACTGATATGTCCCATGAAATGTGGATAAATTGGTTTTTGTAGTTCCTGGTCATGCATTAAATTTTCTCATTACACTGTCAATAAGTTACATTAAAATTGTTTACAGTTATCTTTCTGTTCATGCTTGCTGTCTCTCTCTCTCTCTCTCCTCCTATCCTTTCCCTCCCTTCATTCTAAAGCTGCTTAAGGAGATAGCTAGGAAACGCAGAAGCATTCGTCTTGGGAGGGAAGTTGAACTAAAGCCATATATTGCAGCTCACTTTGAAGTTCTTCCTACGGAATTCACATTGGGGGATAAGAAGCATTATGGTGGATTTGAGAATAAGCAACTGCAAAGTGGTCAAGAATACGTCTTCTTTGTGTTGGCTGTAATGGAGCACTCAGAATCCGTAAGTTAGTTAATGTTTTTCAGTCTCAAAATCACCTTACACCATCGTGAAAACATTTTTTCAATGCTTATTCCACTTCCCTAAAGCTTTTTTTTTTTAGTGTTATATATCAGAGCATCTATAAAATGATTGTTTCCTTATTCAATGCCCATTAATTCCTTGAATTCTTCTCTTCTGTTTGCACCTTTGTGTGTTACTTCATTGTATAACTGAAACCTAAGTCACCTTTTATTAGCTGTGTCATGATCTTTTGAAAATTACATTGTGTATTGTTTTTGACCATGGACAGCTTCTGAGACATGAAATTTACAGCAGCATCTTTCTCTGTGTATTTAAAGAATTGCTGTCTTTTGATGCTACCATTGGATAACGGTATAGGATATAAAGGGTTCTGGGAAAGATCCATTGAACTAGAGATATTCACAGCTACACTCTTTAGTTACAGCCATTCCATAACAACTTTATCAGTAAATTTTTAGAAAGTTAGAAAATAATTCAATAATGGGGAAAATTCCTGAGGTGAATTAAATAATGAGCTGTCATTTCTCTGTGCATAATTCATTTTGTAGTTACATCCCTTTTTGCATGAATTAACCTAATGCATGTAATGTATTAAAAAGAAAAAAAAAAAAAAGACAGGTTATAAGACTTTTGAAAGGTGCAATACACATTAGCATTTTTACATACAGTGTGTAATAAAGTATGTTTCTAATTGGTAACTAAAGCTGACAGGTACATTTGCAGGTTCAGTCACTTGAAACTCCAATACCAATACTTTGTACTCTAGTCAAATGCTTGCAGTGTATAACATTGCAATTGCTTTCTGGGGATTTCTGTTACAGTGTCAATGGAATGTGCTTACTTAAACACAGTGAGGAGGTAGCTACACTTTGAATACTTTCAAATACATCGCTTTACTTGAAAATTAAGCACGTGCCTCCTAGAAGCTCTAACATAAATCAAAAGTTCTCTTTTCACTTTTTGGCACGCACTGCCTAGACATATAATTTTGAAGGTGCTGCATCAGAAAGGTTCAGATTGGGAAAGATAGACAGCTTTTTACTATAAAGTGAAGTGGCCATAAATCTGTATGTCATAAATTACCTATACTGAAATGGCTCTTCTCAATACAAAGTGCAGTTTCTTGTGTTTTTTATATTAATTAAGGTATAAATGACCTAAATGTATTGCTTTGTTAGAAATCAGGATTTGTTAGAAATCAGAAAAAGCAGGAAGAAGTAGGTTTGTAAGCTGACACACATAGCAAAATGGGTATAGGGTCCTACTCTTGGAAGACTTCAATAGGCATTGCTGAACTTAGGCTATGGATAAGACATGGTTCAGCATGCCATCTGAAAAATTCATGTGATTGACTAACATGAGATAGTCACAGACTGTGAAGATTTTTTTAAGGGTGCGTGAGATTCAGCTTTCAGTGACTTTCAATGCTTCAGTGTATCAGCTCTCAGCATATATAACTGATTTTCTTCTAGGACTACAGGTTCTACTGATGCATGAATTGTAACTTGCAGGAGATGTTTTTCTTGATATTCAGATGTTACATTTTAAATAAGGCTTCTTATTCAGAGAGCACAAAATTTCTCTCTTGATTGGTAGAATAGAGAACTTGAATTAAAAGAGGTCATGGGAAGGTCTGAATTTGTTTAACTTAGTAAAATGGGAGCTGGAGAGCTATGATTAAAATCTGTAAATATGTTAAGGATGTCATCAGGAGGAAGGAAAAAATAAGACAAATTTGAAAATAATAAATGAGTTTAAATTAGTCATTAATACTGGATAGTCTAAAGTTAAAAGTGAAATCCCGTTTATTGAAGAAGAGGAGGTAAGTGTTGACAGTGTTGCCCTCAGTATCCCTGTATGTCGCGGCGTGGAGCGGCGGCGCGGCACCGGCGGGAAGGAGCCGGTGGGCGCGGGGCGCGCGCTGGTGCCGCGGCCTTCCAGAGAAGCGTCTTTAGAAAGACGTCCTGGTGGTAACAGACCCGATCCTGCTCTCGGGAGGAGAGTGATCTCTGCTCTTTTGTAAGAGCCCCGCTTCGGCCGACGGTGGAGAAAGGGACGGGAGCCACGTGTGGTGATTCAAGGCGGAGTTTATTCCTTCTTCAACGGTCCAGGGACGAAATGGCTCCAAGGGGCAGAGGGAGCAGGGTTGATACAGGAAAGCCAGGAGTCGGGGTGGAACAACTAACGAATCATCTGAGGGCACAGGGGTGGTACAAAGGGGGAAGGACCAATAGGATACGAACAGTTTACATGGAACAGGGAGGCACGCCGGGGGGAACCTCATTATAACCCTTGTTAGGAGGGAGTGCGTGAGGGCATTCCCTCCGTGGGAGAGAGGCAGGCTCTTTCTCTGCGGAGCTTTCAGCCTCCACAGCTCTAGATCTTTTTCCAGGCGTTTTTGCTGCCCACTCCCAAAGCAAGAGACAAAATACAAAGTTTCTTCTTGTAGCAATGAACCTTTTTTTATTTCTTGAGAGTACTAAACCTGGGAAACAAACAAAAACAAAAACAAATCAGTCTGCTTGGATGGTTCAGGAATTGAACATGAAGACTCCCCAATTTCCAGACAATGATCATAGACTTAGCACATAGGGAGGTTTTGGTGTCAAATGCCAGGTGCCAGGTGTAGTGAAATGCTTTAGTATAGCTGAAGATTCTTGGCATAGGTACTAGCTCAGTAAGACTCAGTAAGTGCCTCAGCTTTGCCAATCCTACCCCTGTCTCAAACTCAGACACTATTGTAGCCCAGAGCCCAAAACAAGGCCAAATGAAGTGTAAAAAAACATGTCTCATTTGATAACACTTGTCCTGGCTTAGGGCATCTTTCAGAATACAGTGCAAACATAAATGGAAGCAAATCTCTTCTCCTGTTATCTTATTCTGTCTTAGCTGACATTTCTGATCTACTGCTGAATCACGTTTTTAAGTCCTTTGTGAGAGCTGTAGTTCAAATCCTAGTTTAGTGATGATGAAGACACACTAGCACAGCCAAGAAATATGTACAAACAATTTTCTGAGTTTACTGTAACTCAGAGTTCTTAAGACAATCCAATTTTAGCAGGCTCTTTAGAGGCTCTTCAGCCTGTCCGGTCTGTAATTTTAGCTCTGCACTCAGCCACAGATGAAACATCTCAGGTCAGACAAGAATAAAAAAAAGTTTCTCTTATCATGGGTTTTATCCTGGGCCAGCTGGCTTTACACCACCTAGTAAAGCAAAGATTTTCAACAACCTCTGTTGGTTCATAATTCTAGTTTCATCCTTGTGGAAGACTGAGTGTCTAGCTTCCCTTCATATTCTACAATGAATTTTCCCATTTTTCAGTCTTAAATTTGAGTTGTCTCCACCTTGTGTCAGACAGTTTTTGAGTGGTCAAAATGCACGGTACTATTATTGTAAGACCCTTTCCAAGGAACCTCCTATATTCAGTCCCCTTTATTTTTATCTATAGCAGTCTTGTTATGTCAAAAGTACCCTTTCATATCATGCAGGAAGAAAGTGTTAAGCCGGTATGAAACTAAAACAAAACGTAAAAATTGGTAACTGCTGGGCTATAATTTTCAGTGTCATATTCATTTTCTTATTCTCTGCTTAAGTTGCAAAGTGTTCTGCAAGGACTGTGCTACATTTGTCTGCAGGTCATTGCTAATATGTGGAACACAAAGATGATAATAACAACACACTGTTAAATTTGCAAGTTTGTATATTGTCTTCAAGAAAAATAGCATTTGTAGTTTGCTGTGTTCATTGTATCATTACCTTCTATACATTTATTTTAGACATGGCATAGTTAAGCTTTTAATTCATTGCTTTGTGATTAAGAATTATTTTTATTTCTACAGACCATGTATGCAACAAGCCCATATTCAGATCCTGTTGTGTCAATGGATCTTGATCCCCAACCAATTACAGATGAGGAAGAAGGCTTGATTTGGGTTGTTGGACCAGTTCTTGCAGTGGTGTTTATCATCTGTATTGTTATTGCTATACTTCTTTATAAAAGGTAGGTGTACTCTTTAGCTTTCTTCCAAGATATGTAATTTCCCCTCTATATTGGTCACTTTGTAATACTGTTCCACAGTGTCTTTTCATGCTACAACATTAACTGTCATTGCTTTGGGATGTTTTGAAATTTATTAATGGCTTCCAGAATGCTGCAGAAAATTTTGACTGAAAGTTTCCAATAATTATAGATATGTGAGTGCATTTTCCTGCTGATGACACTATATTCACACTATTGCAATTATATGTTTTTTCCACTTTGCATACATTTGTATGCAAAGATACATTTGTATGCGAAGAAAGTAAATATGTTCTTTCACATAAATATGTATGGAATTTGCACATTTGACTTTTTAAAACTTGTTTATAGATGTATAATAGTAATACATTAGGGGTTACATTCAGTTTGTTGTTGAATGTGATTTTCATCTCCACTCAAGTAATTTGAATTTTAACTTTCGACAGTTGCCCGCGATTTGGCAGTGTATCTATATGAATTTGAAGCTCTGATCTGAGAGATTAAAGAGACATCAAATAGCTGTTTTCTGCTAATCTTGCAAAGAGATCAAATTTCACTCATTCTTCTTTCACTGTCTATGACACAGATTTAGTTTTGCTATTCCACAAAGGACTTCCCTCTGCCTTACAACATACTCAGTGAAAACTGTGTATGATGCCATAATTTATATGTAGCAGCCTTTTACAGTGTAAATGAGTTAACACAGGTCAAGATACTAAATCAAAGCCAAAAAATAAAACTCAAAAAGTTTTTTAATGTTTATGTTTCATTCCTAATACATTTTTAAAATATATTGATGAAGTATATTTGAGGAACATTACAAAGATACAGTCAGTTTCTGGGGAGGGGAATAATTTTTATTAAATGAAGTATGTCTTCTAAAACTAATGGCTATGATGCTATTACCTGAATATATTTAAATTTGAGCCTGTATGCTCTTCCCACCTTTAGTGTCTCTGGTCAAATACCTCTGAAGTCTCATGAAAAGAACTCTCTTCAGCTTTTGGAAAAAAATTCTCTGTTCGACAGTAAATAACCATTCTAGAGTTAACTTTACCTTTGGATTCCAAATAGATATACATTTATAGAATGGTTTTAGGGTTATAATCATACAGCAGCATAACACACAGTCTGTTACTTGCAGATATGTCTCCTGAACATTTCTGGTAGTGCACAGTGTCTCAGCCAATCAAATTAGTTAGCAACTCTGTTTCTGTCCATCACTTCAAAAACTGGTCATTGGAGATTTGCTAAAAGTGGAATACTCCTTTTTTCTGATTATTTTGAAGTATTAAAAGTAAATCTTCTCCCATAATACAAAAGAAATCCAAACAACAGTATATTAAGCAGAGGCACAACTGTTTCTTGAGTTTCTGATTACATTTATGGAACCAAAATAACAACCTTCTAATCTATTACCAAAAAAAAAAAAAAAAGGGTATATGCCACATATGAGCAGGTAAATTTCCTTATCAGTAGTGTGAAGAAATTGTCATTCACTGAGAATGGGGGACATGTTTTCCATCTGTTATTTACTACTTGTACTAGAACTGTTCGGGCAACAGTCCATATGTATTTATTTATTTTTCTATTTTCCACTATTTAATTTGTTAAATTGCACTGACTTGGCAAATTACCTATGAGAAATTATGACTGCAGTTTTTGCAGTCTGTGGTCCTCAATGAGCTTTTATTTCTGTAAAAATGTAGTATATAATTGGAGGATTTTTTCCCAAGAGTATGTAACCTGAATGCATGCTTACTGTTACATTTTGATAGATTTGCTAACTGTAGAAGAGCAATGACAAGATAGTTAGGATATTTAACATATTGCTTCAAGAAAACAGTGAAGTTTAATTTCTGAGTTAAATGGATTTAATGTGGTGTCCTGGTTTAGGGGAAACCTGGGAGGAAACCTCTGAAGGGGTCCCTCTAGAAAGCAGATTCAAGTGGCCTCTCACCAAGAGATGGCAAATTCAGAAAGTCCTTGTTGTGGACTCGGATGCTCAGTCTGTTACGAGTCCCTCCTTTGCTGGAAAATGCCACATCCTGGCCCTAGTGGGCCACAGGTGTGGGTTCTCATTGTTCTTCTGGGTTTTCAGTCCAAAGCAGGGCAAATCAGTTCCAAGAAAAAGAAAAAAACACACTCCGGAGAACTTCTCTGCTTCAGCTAGCTAAAAAAACTAAAAGCAATGGAGAGCTCTCTCCTGCTGTCTGTCCATGCTGCTTACAGCACAGTCCATGAGCAGGAATGCAGAGGAGTGAGTGCAGTTTCTGCAAACAAACTGTGCACTTTTTCCGCCCCCTTCACTCTCACAACCAGTCCTAAAGGTGCAGAGCTCAATAACCAGCACAAGCAGAACCAATGACTGGGGATACAAGCACCATATAGTGACCCTAAGACATATGGCTACAGGAGTTAAATGGGAAAAATATATAAAAAAAAACCAGGCGAACAAGTAATTTTTGTGGATACAGAAAATTTTACAAGTATATTTCTAGACTATATTGGAGTGTAAGTGCAACAAGTATGATAGTGAGAAAAGAAAATGAAGGCAGAGGGCATCGGTCTAGTTATGAACATACATGCAATAAGTATTAAAGAGGATTCTGTTAAAGGATGTGCAGTGCAAAGAGGACAACCAGGAAATAAATGACGGTGTCTTCTGAAGTGCAAAGAGTAGTAACTCAATTGTCCGTAGAAACCTTTGTGAACAGACTTGGACCCTAAGCTCATGATTTACAATACTACTTATACATTTTAATTACAATCACAGAGAAATTATAAGTGCAGTTTCCAAAAGAATAATTTTATGGGGAGAAGTCTTGCCCTTCTTTAAGACAGGCGTTATTGGATAGTGTGGAAAAGTTGCATGGGTTGGTTTGAAGTGCGCTTAACTGTCCCAAAGACAAGGAATGCATGTTTGAACTCTTTATTATTTGTTGTTAAGTTGTGTAGAGGTTATTGCCTCTGCATTTACTTTTCGTAAAATCTGAAAGCAAAGATATTTCATGGACAGTTTTTTTGATCATATATTAGAATATAGCCAAAAGGTCATTGCAGCTTAGTAAGTAACAGTAATAGATGAGAATAATACGGAAGAGTACTTTCTGTTGTCATCAGACACAGGCATACTATCCATATAATAGCCAACACAGATGAGGCCAGTTAATATACTGTGTGCACAAGAGCTGATAGATTCACAGAATCAACGGGCTACACCGCTGGAGCGTGCCTCATCCCAGCCCCATTCAATGCAGGGCCACCTGCAGCAGTTTGTTCAGAGGGATATCCAGGGTAGTTTCATATAGCTAAGAATGGAAACTCAATGACCTTTCTGTGCAACTTGTTCCCATATTCAACTATCCTCACAGTAGAAACTATTTTTTCCTTTATAAACAGTCAAATCAAGAGATCCAAGTAAGTTAGATAAATCTCATTTCCTTTCTGGCCATTTTCTTGTTGACAAGAAAATAAATATTTTCTTTGCTCAGA
The DNA here is from genome assembly GCA_013397075.1 of Rhabdornis inornatus. Lineage (NCBI taxonomy): Eukaryota > Metazoa > Chordata > Aves > Passeriformes > Rhabdornithidae > Rhabdornis > Rhabdornis inornatus. Next base: position 85,236 of record VWZS01001729.1, on the reverse strand, counting down.
GTTGGAGTATCTTATTCAGTACAGAAAGATTTGTATCCAAGATTAGGTAGAGATATGGTGTATTCCCTAGAGGAAATGCCTAACCATTAGGACGTCTGCTTGAGTTACAGTTTACATACATTTTATGTCTTAGATACATGTTCAATTACATAGGGTTTGGTTGATTAGGAACTTACTTAGTGAATGTTAAAGAGCTCTAGAAATTGTGTGGTGTTTCTCAGAAATGGACAAACTAGGAAAAAAACTGAATGTCCACATGAAGCATCCCGTCATCTCTTTCTTGAGTTTTGAGTTTATTTTTTTATTTTTTTTTACAAATGAATTTATGTGACTATTCCTCATAGTTTTAAGAAATCACAATTTCAATTTTCCACTGATGAAGAGCAAAAGGTTCCTCTAGATCTTTCCATTTCTAAGAGAAGTTAAAGCCATCATGACAGACTTCTGTTGTTTGCTTTTGTAAAGTGCAGTTTTTTGATTTGATTCAGAAGACTGTGGCCTAAACTTAAATCTTTTGACCATAGTAACTCTGGCAGTCTGAATCACAGCATCATAGATTAGTTTCAGTTGGAAGGGGTCTTTAAAGATCATCTAGTCAAACCCCCTGCAATAAACAGGGACATTCTCTGCTAGGTCAGATTTCTCAGAGCTTCATCCACAGGCCTTGAAAGTATCCAGAAACAGGGCATCCACCACCTCTCTGGGGAATCTAATTAATTAGTGCTTCATAGTCTTCATCTTAAAAAAAATTCTTCCTTCCAGCTAGTCCGAAACTACCCTCTATTACTTTGAAACCATTACCCCTTGTCCTGTCATTATGGGCTCTACTAGAAAAGCCTGTTCCCATCTTTTTTATAAGTCCCTTTAGGTACCAGAAGGCTGCAAAAAGNAAGAGAAGTTAAAGCCATCATGACAGACTTCTGTTGTTTGCTTTTGTAAAGTGCAGTTTTTTGATTTGATTCAGAAGACTGTGGCCTAAACTTAAATCTTTTGACCATAGTAACTCTGGCAGTCTGAATCACAGCATCATAGATTAGTTTCAGTTGGAAGGGGTCTTTAAAGATCATCTAGTCAAACCCCCTGCAATAAACAGGGACATTCTCTGCTAGGTCAGATTTCTCAGAGCTTCATCCACAGGCCTTGAAAGTATCCAGAAACAGGGCATCCACCACCTCTCTGGGGAATCTAATTAATTAGTGCTTCATAGTCTTCATCTTAAAAAAAATTCTTCCTTCCAGCTAGTCCGAAACTACCCTCTATTACTTTGAAACCATTACCCCTTGTCCTGTCATTATGGGCTCTACTAGAAAAGCCTGTTCCCATCTTTTTTATAAGTCCCTTTAGGTACCAGAAGGCTGCAAAAAGGTCTCCCATGATCTCTCCCAGATCCATGTCTTTTTTGTACTGATGACCTCAGTACTGGATGCAGCACTCCAGGTGGGGTCCCACCAATGTGCAGTAGAGGGGCAGAATCACCTCCTTTGAACTGCTAGTTCCCTGCTGAATCTTGAGCTATAAGAAGAAATATGCTTCTAAGAGAATAAAACCCGGATTAAAAAAAAAAAAAAGAAAAAAAAAGGCACAGAAATGTAAAACAGGAAAATGGGAAATCTTAAGTGAGGATGAAGAATTTTAAAGACTTTCTCATAATGTGTGTAAGTCATTGCAGAGTACAAACTATATAAAATGTTTGTAGAACCCTTCTTTATTATGAGAAACAGACAGAAAAATAAACACTGTAGTTATCGTGTGTGTGTATAATAGAACACATTGATGAGAGATAATAAATTATTTTTCCTGTTTACCTAAACTTTATAGATCATAGATCACTACAGATCTATACAGATCACTGTAGACCTCTAGTACATAACATTCATTCCAAATCTAAAATGGTATGTAATATTTCATTGGAAAAAGATTTATGGTTCTCTTGCTTTCCAGGGTACTGTTAAAAACTTCTTGTTATTTTATTGCCTCATTTTGTAAAGTATTTTCAGTATTTTTAATTTCTTTTTATTATTTTTTTTAATTTAGTGCAAGTCTTTTGTGTCTCATATAATTAATCTTGTTTGTCACTTCCTTTTTTCTTCCTCTTCTCCCTTTCTCTCCTTTCCATTCTAGTCTGCTTTCCACTTTGATTTTTCCTCTCTTCCCTCTTCTCATCACTCTTCTCTCTAGAAAGTAAGAGGGAGCTACATCTCAGTGAGATGTAATTTTTCAGTGTAATGTTAACATTACTTTCATGGGTCAAATTAAACCCCCGTTCTCCATTATCTCACTGGCTAAAATGTGAAGTCTAATTTCTTTGCAGATAGTGTCTAAAAGAGGTGTATTTTTGAATAGAAGATTTGCTTTGGACATGACCTTGTGTCCTTCATTAATTCTATTCAATATTCTATTGAATATTTTGATGAGGTGTCATTTTCTAATTTGGTTTAGTTACGTATCTTTACTGCAAATCAAAATTTCTTGTATCTCCTGTTTTCATGCTTATTCTCTGTGCTGCTGGTCAACTAACATTTCACCTTTTCTTCCCTCCTTGATGCATTACAATGGAGCAGTAAACCTGACAGGTGAGAAGTGAAAAATAATCACTCTTCATTTAGTAAAGAAAAGGAGAAATAAGAAAAAAAGCCATTATGATAATGATCTAAGACAAAGCATCTGTCAATCTTAAGTGAATGTAGGCAGCAGTCTATCAATATGAGGGCAACTGCAAAATTTGCTACGTTATTTACAGCACTGAAAAGTAACGTAATACAGGCAGCAAAGTTTCACTGAGGTTTTTTTTGTGTGTTCATGGGGTAAATTTTCAAGAGATAGCAGAGCTTGACAATGCTCATATGGGTTTTTTTTGTGTTTTAGTGACATGCAAGCAGTGGTTTTATGCAATAACCAATGTTCTTGAAGGAATCCATGGTTGTAGTTGAGGCATTAGCTGCTCTGAATCTTCATAATGTCTCATATACATAAACTGAACACTGAATTACAGTTTACAAATGAAAATTATACAGTGATACAATTTGTCCTCTGTGGAATTTTTTCCCCTACCTATCTGAGAATCATTGCATAATCTGGAAGAATTGTGATGTCTTCTATAGGATGGAGAGAGTAAAAAAACCAGAATATTCCTCCAATTAATAATGCATAACACACCACTCTGTTATTCTAAAAGTATTCAAAATATTCAGATACATGATTAGAAGAGAATTTAGTAGTTTTATTGTTTAAATTATATTAGATATAAAATAGATTAATTTGAATAATATTAATTAAAATAGATTAATATGAAATTGCAGCCTGGTACTAACTTTCAAGTGGAAAAACGTTAAATAAAGCTTGTCCCTGGACAGTTCCAGAACCTTGAGGAGACTTTAGACTCCTAGACTTAAAGAGAAGGAAATGCAGGTTAAAAGACAGTACATCACACATCTTTAGTAAGAAGAAAGAGCACTAGGGCATAGTGCTACTAGTGCTAGGAGTTTGGAATTGTCAAAATCAAAAGAAAGGAGTCTCGAATTAGTTTATCCATACTAATTTTGTTTTTAAAAGACTAAAAACAGAATAATCAGATTCAAATTTTATTGCTTCACTGAAGAAAAGTTAATACATATGTTAAGTATTTTCTGGAGAACAGGTGGAGTGTTTTTACAATAAAACATTTTTATTTTTTCCAATAAAACCATAGTGACTTTCAAAATTCATGCAATGGTCTTGCTGTTTGACGTTTTGCATAAGTTTTGAAATCTCACTGTATGTCACCTGGTCTTCATTATTTCAAAAGCAGCAAGAAATTGACTGGAGTAAGAACAGATTTATCGTTGTCACATTGTGAGTCAATTAGGAAAAAGATAGTGTTATGTTAACATAAATATTGGGAACCTGGTAAACATTCTGCTATCGTTACCCTTAAAGTAATCTCAGTTCTGTTTTCGAAACATAATTCTTCCTCTGTTTGCTTCTTCATTTTACATTATGTAAAAAGTATCAGCCACATTGTGTTTTCATTCAGGACCCCACAGATAACTAGTGAAGAAGGATTCCACTGCCTGAATAAAAATGCAGAGTGGTACCTACTCTTCACATAGTATGGCTCTCCATGTTTTATGTCAGATAATGATGCATACAGATAACGGGAGTCAGTTTTAACAAAAATGTCAGTGAGAACACACATGGATTCTGCTTCTCTCTAGAGAAAAGGAAAGACTGTTGCGAGCCACGTCAAAAGACAACTTTCTTTCTCGTTTTTCTCTTTCCTTCTCTCAATTTTTTTTTGTTTTATTTTCCTTCCTTTGCAGTGAAAGTCTTAATTTGATTAGAAGTATTCGTACAGATCTAAGCCTTGAATATGTAGACCTGATATGACATATGAAATTGCATATTTCAGCTCTTACAGAGATGAGAGGAAACATAGCAAATTCTTATGTCCTAGAAAGTGAAAAGAATAGATGTCTTCTCAAATAGGTGTCTTTTTTACTGTTCTTCCTCATATTAAAAATACCTAAAGAATGCAAGTCGTTTTTTTATAACATTGCAGAGCTCTGTGTATAAAATAAGAAATATTTAATGGCAAAAACTTGGGGTGGTCTAGCTTAAGAGTTGGTTGCTTTTTTATAAAAGTATAGCTAGATAGCATTTAAAATAGGAGAATAGTCTGAATTTTTATACACTTCATGTTATAAAAGTAAAGTATTAGGATGACCAGAAAGATGTTCTGAAAGATCAGTTTAGGGCAGAATGCAGCTATTTTCTCCCTGACCATTTTACCACTGCAAATTGTACCACACATAATTATATTTCCTTCGCACTGGATCAAATATTTTTTCGGAAATAAACATCTTGCCTTCAGAATATAATGCTAAACACTCAGGCACCTTTGTGAAGCTGACAAGTCTTATCTTCTGTTTATGTGTATTCATCTTCTCCGTGCAGGAAGAGGGCTGAATCTGATTCTAGAAAGAGCAGCATACCCAACAGCAAGGAGGTCCCCTCTCACCATCCCACAGATCCAGTGGAGCTGCGACGCCTTAACTTTCAAACTCCGGGTAAGAGACAATAACTCACTAAGATCTCTGTGATCACTGGCTGATTACTGGTGCTATTACAGAAAAGAAAGGCGGATTGTTGGAAAATATGAATTTTGATCAAGGGTTTGGGGAGTGGGGTTTTTTTGGTTTCGCTGCAAAATATGTTTCTTTGTTAGCTTTGGAAATAATTATGTAATTTATTTATTTAAAAGAAAAGCCTGCTTGAAAAAAAACTGAAGTTTTGTAAAAAAGAGCCCAAAGACACATATGCTCTATGGATGTGTTTTATGTGCTAAAATTCCAACTTAAACCTAACAATTCTAGAAAATATTACTGGCAAATGTACATCCCTCTGTTTATTAATGATATTTTTACAGACACTTCTTTGTAAATAAGCTTCCCTTTTATCTACTGCATTATCAGGTATTATATTAACATCATTATGAGTTCCACTGGGTTTGCAAATGTACAAAACAGAAGAGAAATACATTAGCTAGATAAATGGTCTTGTCGTTGAAAAAAAGGCTGTATATTATGGTCAAGGAGGATATTAATATGTCAGTAGTTTTGAGGTCAGAAGCAACACACTCTCAAGTACTTCATTATTTTTTTTTCCATTAAACATTGTTTTCTTAAAGCTCTTTAATCTGATAGTCAAGAAGCACCAAGAGAGAGATATTTAAAATAATATTTTTACCACCTTTGCAGGAGTCAACTTTTACTTAAATTGGCTTTGTTTTGATTATGTCCCAGTAGTCCTGTTTTCTACTACAATATATTTGCATCGAGTCTGATGCTAATTGGGTGCTGAATCTTCATGAGCCTTGTGTTTCTGTCAAACTTGTTACATTAAGTAAAAAAGGTAGGGAATTCAAGTTCATAAAAGCAGGAAATTAAGTGCTTGAGATGCTGAGGATTAGCTGCTGAAGTTGACGTGAAAAATACTACTGAAGAGTTAAGTGAACATGCAAATCTCGTTTCTGATCTTCTAAGCAGTGACTGTGTTGAGATGATGTTGCCCCAGGAGTGCATCTGCAGAGTAATGAATGTGGCTGAAGACCCATACTTCATCACATGGCAGAAGTAGGAAGGGAAGAGTCTGGAGGCTTGAGTTTTGCTCCAGCCTTGCTTTTTCAGTCTGTTCCAGTACAGTGCTCCTAGGAGCTGGGGCAAATCAGTTGTGTTTTAGGAGCACATCTTCTAATTTAATTCATCTTAGTGTGTGGGAATCTTGTTGACATGCTCTGGGACCTGTCTACCATAAGAACTTAAACGCAGAAAATGTGAATAATTGAAAGCTTTTATTCAGTGTCCTTCTGAGGCTGCAGTTTCAGTGTAGGCTTGCTCATTATTTCTGGGTGAAGTTTTCATCTGTTACTCAGCACTTTTGTAAAAGTTTTAAAGGGTTTTACAGCAAAAGAAATACACATACAAATCTTTGAAACGTGAGAAAGAAAAATACTGTTCTTAAAGTCTAGCTTATGCCTAAAACAAATAATTGTTTGTATATAGTTATAAAAATGGGTAGAGTAAATGGCTTACTAGAATCACAGAATTGTTTTGTTTGGAAAAGATATCTAAAATCATTAACTTCAACCATTAACCAAGCACTTTATGTTCAACAATAAACCACATCCTGAAGTGCAACACCTGCATGTTTTCTGAGCACTCCAGTGATTCCACCATTTTCCTAGGCAGCCTGTTCCAATGCCTGATGACCCTTTCACCAAGAAGTTTTTCCTAATATCTAATCTGAACCTCCCCAGAGCACCTTGAGGCCATTTCCTCCTCCCGTATCACTGGTTACTTTGGGCAAAGAGACTGCTCCCACCTGGCTTCTTTCAGGCAGCTGTGGAGAGCAGCAGGGTCTCCTCTCAGCCTGCTCCAAGCTAAACAACCCCAGCTCCCTCATCCACTCCTCAGAGGACTTGTGCTTCAGATGCTTCCCCAGCTCCACTGCCCTTCTCTGGACATGATCCAGCCCCTCAGTGTTCTTCTTGGAGCAAGGGGCTCAGAACTGGACACAGGGTTCCAGGCGCAGCCTCCCCAGTGCCCAGTACAGGGGGACAATCCCTGCCCTGCTCCTGCTGGCCACACTATTGCTGGAACAGGCCAGGATGATCTGCTCAATGACCTTTTCCAGCATCGAGGCCAGACTGCCGCCTGTCAGTCTTTAGTTTCCTGAATCCTCCTTCCTGCCCTTCTTGTTGATAGAAGTCCTATTTGGAAACCTCCAGTCAACTAGAACATCCCCAGTTAGGCAGGACTGCTGGTACATGAGGCAGGAAGGCTCAGTGAGTACTTTAATGAGCTCCTTTGCTACCCGTGGTGTATCCCATCCAGTCCCACACAGCTGTACATGTCTAAGTGGTGTAGCAGGTCGCTGACCATTTTTTCCAGGATCAAGGGGACCTCATTCTGCTCCCCATCTTTGTCTTCCACCTGAGGGGGCTAGATACCCACACAACAGTTGATATTGCTATTAAAAATTTAGGCAAAAAAGGCATTAATTATCTCAGCCTTTACCTCATCAATTGTCACTATGTTTCCATCTTCATCCAATAAATAATGGAATAATAAATAGATATATAAGCCTAATTTTCTGCACTCTATTTATTTATATGCATAATCTTACCTATCTATTTAGCATTCATCATAATTAAAATGAAATATGAGGGAAAAAAACCCTGCTTCCAAGTGCTAACATATAAAGTTAATTTATTGTAATTAATTCTTCATTTGCAGTGAGAAGGTAAAGTTATTAAGAAATGGCAGAATTTGTGGCACTTGTAGACACTGTAATTCCACCTCATTGGTCTGAAAAGAACTGGAGAGGATTTAAAGCATACTTTTTCTTGCAGGGCTATAGTTTATCTGTGATGTTTGTAGTTTTCTGTGAAGCTATTTGAGCAGAATATCTGCAGTCTATTTCTATGAGCACCTGCTCTTCTTTGCTACAATCCTTTCCACAGATTGGAGTATTACCATTATTATTAAAAACACAGTACATCAAATTATGATCTTTTTCCGATTATTGTACATCTTAAGATCCCTAGACACAGGTCAGGCCATTATACTACTCAGCATACAACCAAATATCAATAAGAAAAAATCTTACGCAGTAGATTTGTCTTACTCTGTTACACTTGCTAATTAACATGTTCTTAATATGTAAACAGTCACAGTGAAATCAAAGTATAGTTCCTTTGTTAGTAAAAGCAGAATTTCACTTAACTCACATTAACTTCAATTAGGGCTACCATGTCATTAAAATCTGACTAAATTTAACTTAGATGTTTAGATCCTACTGAAATATTTACCCATCTGCCAACCAGCAACACACAATCAAATAACATGCAATAAAATCTTTTGTAAGATGAACATAGAGAAATTACAGAAAGGCTGTACATTCAGGATATCAGCTTTGTGTGTTGGGTCTTTTGTTCTTTCACTTTCAAACGTATGGGTTTTATTTTCTGCAAGGTAGCAGAACTAGATAGAGAGGTACTGCAGAGGAGGAGACTGAGGGAAGGGGGTAGGGCTTATGTGATTATGTGTTGAGTTCCTTCTATTGAGAAACCTGCTGTTGACCTCATAATATAAGGCATTTCTCAAGATTGTCTACAGATCAAACAAGGATGGAGTGGTTAATGTACTTTGAGTACAAGTGCATCAAGGTAGATGATTTGACATAGTTGTTGCTCTAATGATTTATTTTTTAGATTATAAAGCATCCACAGTTTGCTTGGAGCTTTCCAGGCAGACCAAATGCTTTCAGTGGGAGAGAAAAAAAATTTTAATGAATCCATAATGTACAAAACTGTTAGAGAAAAAAATTTTAAATTGCTTTGACATTGGCAGGTTTTCACTTGGAGAGGTGAGACAGTTTTGTAAAATTATGGGTTGTCATAAACTTTAGTACTTTAAAAGATTTCTAAACAGCCACATTCCAAAAATGCTATCAATCATATACTTTCTATAAGGAAAGACCTGATGAGATACAGATATCAGCAGATACCAGATATCAAAATAATTTGAAAGCAAAGTCCTTGGGGTAAATTTTAATTTTTAACCACAATTTTAAATTACTCTGAATACAGGTTATTTCACATAGATTTTTTACACAATATATGAGAAAGCAATATTTTATCTTTGGTGATATTTAGAGAATCATTTTAGAAAAAATATGTTGCACTTGTCATAAAATTTTCAATTCTGTATGAAAATGTTACAATATTTCACAGTCTAAACTACCAGCACAGGACATGTCTTGCTTTCCTTTCACTTTTTATTGTCTACATTCTTCAATAATCTGAAGAGATCTAAAGACCTCTAACCTAAAGAGTTTCCTATTTTACCTTGTTCAGAAAGGATCGAATTTATTTGTGGCTTCCATCCTCATTGGATGGAGTAACTCCATAGATAAATTTCACACTCTGCCTTGACATTTGGAATAGCCCACAGTTCTGTATGTGAGAACAAGATCCCAGGTCTGTGTGTGTTATCCAAAAATGTGTATGTGTTAGATAAGCCCATATGCCAGTGAGTGGGTCACAGCAGTGCCAAGTTCTCTTTGAGTAAACATGAAAATACCCAATCTCTCAGTAGGATTTAATTTTTAAGTCTGTTATTCTTCCATAACTGGAATAGATGAAGAAAAGTCTATCATATTCTTATCTTTCAATAAATTTCCTATGAAATACAGAATTAAAATCATGAACCTGGTGCACAAATTTTAGAGGTCTCTATGCCACATGAGAGAGTTAAGGTAAAGAAGGGGTAATAATTAAGCCTCACAAAAGGTTTCATCAAATAAGGCAGCCCAGCTGTGCAGAGGAAAATTAACTGAAATTAAGTAGTTTGAGTGGGTTCTGAGAGATCCAAGGCTCAGGCAGACTTCAATCTGCCAATCAGCCAGAGAACTAAATTGAGCCATGCCTCAAAAGTGACTGATTTTTTTATCCTCATTTAACTATAAAATGTGTCACACTTATAAGTAATTTTTGTAATTGGGTGCCAATTAAACAATTATCTCATTATATCTTATGAACTAAATAAGATGCTTTGAAATACAAGAAAAATAAATAGAGTTATTACAGCTCTAAGTTAAAGACTTTTTTTTAATTAGATAAGTGCTCACTTATTCCCTGAGTTGCTAAGGAATTTCCACAAACTTATTTCCATGATAAAGCAGAAAAAGCATAAAACATGTTCAGAGAAAAAGGGTGCAAATAAAAATAAGGTGCAAAAAGTGATGTCTGGATTTAGCTAGCTGCTTTGCAAGATGGCATAAGTTTCTTTGTGTGGTTTATCCACTGAAAATCTGTTTATGACATGACAATGCTGAAGGAAGTACTGTGCTTTGTCTCCATACAAAAACAGACTAAAATGTTTTCTGATAGTGAGCCATCATGCATATAGCTCTTCATATGAACACGTCTCACATGGAGGATTTAGGCACCTAAGAGAGGTACACTTCTGATCCAAACAGCACTTCTCTGGTATCCACTTCATTGCTTTGAAACCCAGAATCTGTTTAGCTAGGAGATGAACTTGAAAATTCTTCTCTTCACAAGAGTTATCCTTTTTTTTCCCCCTGTATTTTAGACCATAGTTTTTGTGGCATCTTATTGTATTTGACATTTTTACATCAGGATCTGAAAATTAGTTTTCCCCTTTTCTCACTATAGGTGGCTTCTACACATCACTCAGTGGTGGTGCTTCTGCTATGAGGCTGTGGAGATCCTAAGGCTCCTTGTTAAAGCTCAGTCTTTGTTACAGAAAAAGAGAAACAGTTTTTATTCCAGAATAACTGATCAAGTTTTGAAGAACATAAAAATATTCTGGAATAAAAGTGGCATAATTTTGCAATATTACATATGCATTTGCAATTATTTTTGAACAGCTGTTGCAGAATGATACGTATCTCTAGAGATTGTCTTGTAAATTTGTCTTTGTAATTTCATGCTCTGGCCTAGCTCTGTCTCTGTGAAAATGAAATTTTAAAGTAACAGTAATTTTTTTTCATGTACTAAAGGCATTCTTGATAAATTTTCATGAATGCTGAATTCCTACTGAATCAGGGTCATCCTTACTTTTTCCAATTTTCTATGTCTGAATTGAAAGTACGTGTTTTTTTCTATCTTTTTGATAAGGATAAGTCTCAACAACCTCTGGTACTTCATATGAAGTATGATTCCTTCCTTTTTCTATAAAGGGATATCTTAATCAACATAGATTGGTGTGTAGAAGAGTATTCTGTGTTACTAAATAAAAATAAAGAGTTTGTAAAGTCACAGACAATTAAGTCAATGTGGACCTAAAGTACCACTCATTTGCTAAAGAAATTTCATTGGCAATCATGTGTCACGTTTTCACTTCCTGTAGATTGTAGTCTGTATACTAGCAGATTTGCTCTTGAATTTCTAACTTTGTTCTTGTTTATTGTGGGTATGTCAACCTACAGTTCTAAATTGGTAAATAACTGTGTGTTTCGTAAATGTTTCTAAAAGCCCTTATCATAAAACCCTGACAACAAACAATTTAATGCACTAATGACAAGCCTAAAACACCTACTTGATTAGCTGGGATAAAGGAATATAATTAACAGGTTTAATGTCTGTTAATATGCAGATGATTTCTGACCTTGCTCTCTCAGTTTTTTCCTTGAAATTGTGACACAAATGTACTTCATGCTCCTTAGTCATGTATTTACCACAGATTAACCAGAGGATAATTCTACACTGTAGCCAAACTATACATTGTTATTTAATTCATATAAAGGGGTTACTACTAGGCTGCATAAGATCAATTACATTTGGCAATCTTCTACCAGATCTGGAAATAAAAATTTTTAATGGGTAGAATTTCAAATGCGTTTTGCATGTAGTAGTTTTGGGGGTTTGCTTTTCCTTGAATTTTCAGGTGTTTTCATCTCTTTTTTTAAAAGAAAAAAAAAAAGAGATACCGTATTTAAAAGAGAATTTGAAAGCATGTTTTCAGCATGGTATTTCTTTTGACTTTTTAGCATGTCACAGGATCTGTTGTAATTTACCTGTATTTTGTCTTTAAGTTTTTGTGTTGTCATGACATATGTTGATTGGTGTGGGAGTGTGTCATCAAATAAGTGTATTCTCTTATTTGTAGCCACAAAAAGAAGTGACTTTAGCTGTATATTAAGTGGGATCTTTTGAGTCAAGTTCTACACCTGCTCAATAGAAGCCTCATGCTTTTGCATGAGATGTGATGACATCTTAGAATGTTCATTCATAGCATATTCTGTTATGATTCACAGACTGATTAAATAACAAAAGCCCTCCAGAAGTTCTTTTTAAAAATAGCTATTTATATCATATCATTAGAGCACATTTTATATATTTAAAATATGAAAACAGACCAAATGCAATTACTTCATAAGTTAACTGCCAGATATTATTTGAGGAAATTTATTCAAAGTGTAATTACTGAAAATGAGATGTAGAGGAAGGGTTTAAATGCAGTTAAAATTTATTGGTTTCTGAAGTTGTAAGTAGTTCCTCTTTTTGCCTTAGAAAAATTTACCTTCAAATTTCTAATGTGCACAAAATGTTTAATGTGAACTCTCCTTTTGGAAATGTCAAGTGTCCTATAGGGAAGCATATAAACAAAAATAATTTTTAAGAAGAATGGGTGTTCAGCATCTTCAGAAAAATGTTCCTTCAAAGTTAATTATTATGATTTGTGTTCATGATGCTGCTGATTTAGTCAGGTTCTTTGTGTGATGAGTGAGTCACATACTCACTGGGTTTATGACCTTTTTATTTACAGTGGGGTAACTGCACCTTTAAATATCTTAGTTGAGTTACCAGACGCTGTTTTGTGCATGTCTGAAGTGCCTGTATGTACAAGATTGATTGATTATGATGGTCTACTGCTGTTACTAATTTGTTTCCCATTTCCGATTGGCTTTTACTTTTTACAGCTTTGAGCAGTAATTCAGTCCCCTACGCCTCCCTGATTGGCTCTGTGTCCTCCCTCTCTAGCCAAACTACCACTCAGTCCTTATATGATAATAACTCTCTCCCACGATTCGCTCGAAAAGGTCTAAACATCTTTGTCTCTATTATTTTCTCTGTTCAAGCACTGTTTTAGATGTACATCAGTCCACCTCCATTTCTGGATCAATCTAGAGTTCTCTTGTGCCTTTTCACCCACATATTTTCCATAGGGGTGCTTGATCTGGATCAATCCGTCTAATTATTAGATGACTGTCACCCACACTCATCTTGAGAGTAGCCAAGTCCTAAGTAAAATTTGTAAGAAAATGGGAGAGAAGCAGAGCTGCAAAATAAATCAGTATTTAGAGACTATTTTTTTTAATTGAAATTTTTAAGGAATCTCCCCACTGATCTGAATATTCTGCTTTGTTTGTTGACTGACAACCTGCCTTAATGTCTTACCATCACAGATGTGCTATGAAGATTCCATGAAATATATATATAGGGTTAGAAGAATTAGGGCCAGTGCTGCTGGACATTATTTTGGAGTCTATTAAGATGCTTGAAATGTCAAAGAATCCAAAAGAAAACAAGAATTGAAAACAAAATTAAAATAATTAAAACACGTACTATAGCGTGACTGTGTTGTAGCCACATGGTCATTTTCAGCTGTGTTTAAAGGAAATGCAAGTCAACTGTCTTAGGCATGCTCTTGAAAGTCACGGTGACAAAGCAAACTGCATTGTGCAACATGCCTTCCAGCTTGAGCCCCCTTGAGCCATCAGTGTTTTGCCTTTGTAATTTCAAGAGATCCTGGGGTTCACTAGCTTAACTTTTTCTTGCCAGCTCTGGTTTCTTCCCAAGCTATTGAAACCTCACTTTCATTTTAGGTGTGGTAGTATAAAGTATGAAGAGAAGAATGTAAGCATTTTGGAGAAAGCTCATGAAGACTAATAGCTTTCAATAAATATGTTCACAAAATTTTGCCTGTCAAATCTTAAGCTGGCAGATTGTTCTAGTTGACCCCGCATCTTTTCTGTCTTTTTTTTTTTTTTTTTTGCCTTGCTGTCCCTGTACCACCTTACACACCCATCTGTACTTCCAAGTCCAAGCTCTTCTTCTTTTTCACTTAGTATCTTCATCAGTGGACAAAGATGTTTACACCTGAAGTAGATTGTAGGTACTTTTAGGGGTTGATAAATGGGGTTTTAGATTAAGCATATTTTAAGGTACTAGTGCAGTCAGCATGTGTGTCCAGACAAACTGTACAACCCCTGCCTCTACAATCTGCTACTAGTGAAAACATTTTTGAAGTTCTAATTGTCTTATGTCCGATGTTGTCTTAAGTGACTGTTGTCTTAAAGCAGTGATGCATGTTGTTCTAGTCATTCATAGCTGCATGTCAGTCACCTCAGAATTCTGTAAAATACTTAAGTATTTCAAATTAAGAGTACACAGTTTCTATACCTTGATACATTACTAATATTATTAGTAGTAGTAGTAGTAGTAGTAATCTTCAGTCTTTCCATTTCATTATTTTATGCTTTATTTTATAAGTTAATTTTATGTTGGTTTAGGTTTCTTTTTTTTTTACCATTTCCTTTGCAGGTTCAGGTGTCTCTGGTTACCCTGGTAACCTTCATTATTCAAGTTTGTTTTTCTTGATTATGCATAAGTCACTTTGTTTTCTGTCAAAACACTATTGTTTCCCCTTTAGGGCTCTTTCAGAGTCTGTTTCTCAGCTCACATTTCCTCATCTAATTCAGTAGAGTTTTCATTTCATGCATTGTGGTAGAAAGAGTTTGAAATGACATTAAGAGTCATTACTCAAAGCAGAGGTCAACATCAGGTCTAACTGTCTCATTTTTCCATGCCTAGCTAAACTCATTGACTCATTAGATGGTAGCTCCTTTCTCTACACTAGGAATGTTAGCTTTGGGAATAAGTTTGGTGGCTTCTTTTAATTTGGCTTTAGAGCTCATCTATGCAGAGCATGTCCTGCTTTGAGTAACCAAACTATTTGCCTGCTTCTCTCACATATGACATCTTTACTACTATACATTTATAGACATTCTAACTACTGCATTTTCTGAATTTTAGAGCAATGCCATCACTGTAGTTTGCTTTAAATTTTGTTCTTCTTTCATGTTCAACAGGTATGGCCAGTCATCCCCCAATACCTATCTTGGAACTTGCAGATCACATTGAAAGATTGAAAGCAAATGACAATTTGAAGTTCTCACAGGAGTATGAGGTAATTTTCCCCACTTCTTTACAGTTTAGATTTTAAATGTCATGCTTGCTGTTTCCCAAGACTTCATTCTGATATGGTGTCAGGTTTGTATGATATTAAAACCATGATAAAAAATGGTGTAAAATTACTACATTGGTGAGGTGGCTCCTTTGCTCATAAAATCCTGTTCTCTTTTTGTAAGGATACATGTCAGGCAGATTCCACGGACACGTACTTGAAATAATGTGTGAATGATACAGCATAGACTTATTTTAATATACACAAACATCTCTCTTTCCTGCAGTTTAAAGATCCTTAGATTATTTTTAAAATGTCCTGTGTAATGCTGACAGGGCACATACAGCAAAAGCTCCAAAGAAGGTTCAGTCCACTGGTTTAATTTTACATGAGATAAAAGGGTTTGCAAGTGCTTGGTGTCTCTTTTAATGCAGCAGCTTCAGGATACTGCATTTTCCTCCTGTCAACAGTACCACTTTGATAAATTGTGAATGATGGTGTAGAAGAGCATGA
Organism: Rhabdornis inornatus; assembly: GCA_013397075.1. Classification (NCBI taxonomy): domain Eukaryota; kingdom Metazoa; phylum Chordata; class Aves; order Passeriformes; family Rhabdornithidae; genus Rhabdornis; species Rhabdornis inornatus. The sequence continues at coordinate 69,469 of VWZS01001729.1, read as the reverse complement.
AAGAATTTAACTGGAAGAAGGTAACCATTTGCCAGACACCTTGTCAGTAACCCGTGGATTATATAGGTATTGCTATAGTAGAAAGTAACAGCCTTTAAGGTCAGTAATTTGTGGCTACAGGGACATAGGGAGCCATCCATTAAACTTGGCAAATTATAGCTATTACTTTAATACCAAAATATTGTCTGTGTCAGAAATACACAGACAATATTTTGGTATTAAAGTAATAATACCAAATGGATCAAGTATGCACTGAACCGACAGTAAAGAACTGCTTCTACAGATCAGCTATAGGTGATCATGTCAGTGATTCAAGGATTAACAGCACCCAGAGGGATCACTGACACAGTATTTTCTTTATGGTCTGTTGTGTCACTAATCCTTCCTTAAAACCCTCCAACACTTTGTCAGAATGGTGGAGTAAAAGCCTACATTGCTCTTATTTTTTTAGGGACCACACATTAGTTGCATTTGAAAGTTCGTATAGATACTGGAAGAGCAAAAAAACCCACTCAAGATGACTTTCACATCTTAGTTTCATAGTAACATGTTACTGAAGGATGCATGGAAACCCTATACATTTCCATTGTATTTTAAAAAGTCTTGACAGAAGATGTTAAAAATTAATACTAAGTAGTATGATAAAGAACTACAATTGCTTATTATTTAATTGAATGCATTATTCAGAAAGTCCTTAAGACTGCTTTAAATAATGATCTCATTAGATATTAAAAGGAAAACATAGTTTCAACAATTCCTGGTAATAAATTTGTTGAAGAACAACTTATTGTAGCTGCTTACTGTTGTAATCACAAAAAATGTGGGAGAATCTCCTCATTTTTCAACACATAAACCCTGTGTTCTTAATTATGAAGATTGTAGCATGTGAATAATTGGGCAGGGAAATTTATGTCACAGAATCTTCACCATAATAAAGGATAACATTTGTTAAAAATTTTAAAACCACTTCCTGTTGTATGATGGGCAAATTGATTCATTTTTCTGTGTAGAAAATTCCAAGTCATTTACAAGTCATATAGTATAGTATAATTTATATACAAATAAATAATTCAGATGTTCTACATCTTGAACTTGGTTGAGAGGTGGCATGGTTTTCTTACGCTGTGATAGAACTTAGTTTTGGTGTTCTGTATTATCTCTTTCTTACTTAAGTAAGTAAAATCATCTTGAGAACGTAATTTTAATAATTTGTAACCACTATTGAAAGATATATTAAACCATTTAATTCTTAGTTTCTTCTGTCTGTGCAGAAGTTTCTATAGTCTGTGTAAACAGGACAACTTTCACATTTTTTTTTCTGTCATTTGTTTGGTGAGGTTTTTGTGGTGGGTGGGGTTTTTTGGTTCTTGTTTTTGTTTTGTTGTTGTTGTTGTTGTTGTTGTTTCTTGGTTTTTTATCTTTACAAAACGTACCATGTGGAGCAGAATGGTCAGCCATTCAAGATTAGAATATGGGCAACTGTGGGTCGACATCAAGCTTCATTTATATTGCTTTGCGCAAGAAGGTTCAACATTCACCTTTGAAATTACAGCTTTAGAGATACTACTTCATTTCCATCTAGTCCAAGATTCATCCATTTTGAAATAGAATTAGTGAAAAGCCCTGTTTTTTGGTTTCATGGTGTAGGCTAGGCAGTGGACTAAAACTGCAGTTGGATGATCACTGTAAGTCATCTCCGTATCTTGGCTGTGCATTCCTGTTGTCTCTCTTGTGCCAGTCCTGGCACTAGCACATGTGCAGCTGTTCAAGGATTATCTCAGGAAATAGATTCAGCTGAAAACTAATTGTTTTATTTTTCTTTGCGGTTTTCAATTGGATCAGTTCCCTAAACTAGCTCACCACACGTCTGCTTGAGGTCTTTTGCCAGCAGCAGGAAGTGGTGGGTATATTTGTGGTCAGGGATTGGGACCTTCTACTTCAGCAGCCGTTCTCACTAACATCCCTTAAACAGTCTTTTAAAATCTGATTGCAAGGCAAAAAGAGGTACAGATGGTAACAGTTCAGTCATTATCACTTCAGATAACACTAGAACTGGTGAGACAGAAGGAAAAAGACATACTTCTCATATTCAAAAGTTCAAGGTGTAACATGCCACACATGCATGTATTGATACCAGCAAAATCCTCCAATTAATTCCTGTTTAGGGAAGCAAAGAGTTTCCGTGAATTACCACTGATGATTTTGGTTTTTTTAAATAATGCCGTTTCCTTGTTGGCAGTCAATTATTTTGTTTTACTTTTTATGGAATTTTTTGTGTTGCATGGATGAAATTCTTCAAAGATGTGTTCATTGTATACAGTAACTGTTATGACAACTTTGTGACACCATAAAATATGTGTTGGTGGTTTTCTGGTAGATTCTGACTTCTCTTACTTCTATCTCCATTCATCTTCTAGCTCCATTTCAAAAGAATGTTTGAATTACTTTTTTAGCACAACCTGCTTTGGTTGCCACTTCAAAAGAATTACTAGTTTCACCACGCATCTTTTCATTTTCTAAGAAATGCCTGAACACTTGTTCCTCTTCCATTCTTGCTCGTGTTCCATCCACTTACATTTGATCAGAATTTCTGGTCAAAAGTCAATACCAGTTTGGTTTATTCCTTTTGGAAGAATATCACTTCCTTCCTGTTTTCACTTTCTCCTCAAACAAACATCCCTGTCTCTTAAAAACTCTATCAGTGTCATCAGCTGGACAAGTTTTTACTTCTACAAGTCTTCAGAAACTATTCTGTAGTGTCTTCTTCAGGGCATCTCCTATCCTAGCTCTTAGAGCATATCAGCAGAACAACACAGATTTCTTCCGCTGTACTTCACTCACAAATTTACCTTGAATACTATCTTTTATGGGACAACAGGGGCCAAGCCTCAAGGATTATTACTGTGGCAAAATTCAAATAAACTTACAATTCACGTGTTGCTTAAACTGGTTCTGTAGTGTTAACACAAGATAGAGTTATGATTCCTCAATGAGGTTCATTTCTACTTTAAAATAAATTTTTCATAATCCTTCATTAATTTTTTGTTAGCTCACAATCCCCAAGCTTAAACAGAGTGGTTTACTCTGTTAACATCACATGTCATTAATGTCACACAGTTCTTTTCTGTTCTCTAATTTAAAGGCAGGATTGATCCCAGCTGATTATTGGGAAGCTTTTGCAGATTTTGGCAATTTTAGAGGGATTTTTATGTAATGTAAAGGTCCATATAGACTTGACAGCTGCTAAGCAAAGATACTGACCTTTATATTTTATCTCCTTCTTATCTGAGACCTCAGAATTTAAAAATAAAAAGTGGGCATGGAGATAAACTGAATGAAACCAGTAATGTTCTCCCTATTCTATGCTGTATTTGGAAAGTCATTTCTTCGTGTAAGACAGAACAGAAAATCTGTTCCTCCAAAGCAGATTTCTGAGACTTGTGTAAAATAATTAAACATTTCTTTTCTGAGGTCTGTACACAGAGCTTTACACCCCTGAGGAAGTAGATTCAGATTCATGCTATTTTTGTGGGAGAATCTGTCACAACAACATAACATTTACACCAGCAGACTCTGTAACTTACTGTATGATTTACTGTGAATGTGTATGTATGCACTGGTTAACAAATGTTACAAGAAGTTGTATATAATTTAATGTTTTCTCTTGTGAGTTTTCTTTCTGTAAATTGCAGCCAGTTGTGCTTTAAAACTGAGTACTGGGAAACATGAAGATGCATTTTGACTTTTTTTTATTGTAGCTTTTCAGAGTCAATTGGTAGGATTTGTGATAGGAACACAGTTTACTGAATATGTTATATTTGTCTTTTTGTATCTGCAACAACATAAACATTGGATACTAAAACACAATAAATCTTGTATAGTAGAAGCACATATAAAACTTATTATTGATGTAATACATTTTAGAAGTCCAGGAAGAACAGATAATCCACAGAATGAATCTCTTTCAAAGAAACAGCTGCACTTAACTGCTATATCATTGTAGATAATAGTGACTCATGTGGAAAAATCAATTTTTTTCTCAGCAAAAATATGGTTTTGTTCTTTTTCCTTATAATGGTTTCCTCTTCCTGATATTGCAAACATCATTTATTGTGATTTTCTAACTTTACTTTCATAGGATGTGCTCCATTTATTGAGAAACAATTAGCGTAGTCAGCGAACGATGTAAAGCTGTCTTCTTATTGATAGCACATATACTTGCATTCACCTAGGTTGTTTGTTGTTTAGTTCCACCTGGGGTAGTATCCGAGCCAGCAGTATAGTTATGGTACAGAATTTTAAAGACATAGTGTAAGAATTTGAAGTCCTGCTAGTCAAGATTTAGAACAGGGTATTATCTCCTCCCTTTATGCTGTGAATGCTTCATTGGGATAACAGCATTTGTTTATGCTTATATAATTAATCAAATAAAAGAAAGCTGGTGTTACATATTAGGATGTTGGTCTGATATCTACTATATTTTTGCCTAGGAATTTCACAGACACAGTTTAGTTAGTCAAATAACTATCTGAAAGGAGATTGTAGCCAGGTGGGGTTTGGCCTCTTCTCCCAGGCAACAAGTGACAGGACAAGAGGAAATGTGCTGAGAATTTATTACTGAAAGCATGGGATGGAGGGAGGTGGTAGAATCACCATGACTCGAAGTATTCAAGAAACAGCTGGGTGTGGACTTTAGTGCTATGGTTGGAGTGCTGGTGGCCAGTCAAAGGTTGGACTCAATGATCATAGAGGTCTTTTCCAACCTTAATAGTTCTATGATTTTATGCTGTAATAAATATCAGTTTTATTTTGCTCAACTGAAAGCAACAATATATCTAGGAAGAGAAAAGTGGTGTACTTGAAGCAAGAAAAAATTATTCAAGGACAAACTAAGCAAGTTCTAGATAAAACTGAGTTTTGCAGGAGCTTTTTAGAAATACTAAATTGTGATAATTCTGGGGGCTTCTAGAGAAAAATTGAGGAAAAAATGAAGAATTTCACTCCTTTACTCTTTCCTTGAAATAAAAGATGTGGACAGTGTTTTAAAAATATGGTGAAAAATATGTTGACATTTAAAGTAGCATAGTGTCTCATGTGAGACAATTACAAAGTTTAGATTATAAGACCTGCTGCATTTCATACACTATATAAAACGAAACAGCAGGATGCTTTAACCACAAAAATATTTAAACAAAGCAAACTTTTTCATTATTAAGGTATTCATCTGCTCCTGATATTTATTTTCTACCTGAAGGTGACTATAAGCCCCAGTTTTCAACACAACATTATTTCTATTACAACTGCTTATGATATCATGGTCAAACTACTTTAATTGCGCGTAGGGAATAAACAGATTATGTTTAAGACTGGTAGTAAAGAAATACAAACCAATATGATTCGTTTTTTAAAACTAGAAACTTACAGCTTTTTAAAATAAAGAGTCTCCTTCAAGGATGTTTTCAAATAATGCTTATTTTCCTAAGTTTTCTTTAGTTGTGTGCTTATATAGCTTGTAGGATTCCACTGGAATCAGGTTTTGCATAATTTCTTTTAGTCATAGGAATATTAGCTTGATACAGGGAAGAAAATACCACTCTTAAGGGAAATTTAAAGAAGCTTTTAGAAAAAAACTTTTTCTATTTTTTGCTACTCTTGAACAGTTAAGTCTCTTCCCTTTGAGACTTAACAGAAAATGGCTCATACGCATTTTTAACTGTGTTAAGGACCAGGACGCAAACACATATTTGAGTTCAAAAGAAGTTTTAGCCATATGTGGAGGTTTTCCCCCATATTCTGGGAAATTATACCCTTTGCAGTGTAATGGGAAAATCTCCATCTTAATTTTAAAAAGCTCAATTCCAGTTGGCAAATTGCCTTGATCATGAATTAATGTTCATGCATCTAGCATTCACATTTTGGTAATGCAGTATGTAAATCTCATTCTATTAGCAAGTTTTCTGCATAATACAATAGCACCGTATTATAGATTCATCAGCTATGGTATTAAATTCTCCTCACAGTTGCTGACATTGGTAAAAGAGGGTCAAACTGTTCATTTCTCTGCTTAGCTGTGTACCTTCCCCAGTTGTTCTGAGTCTGTTTGCATTGACATGCTCTCCAATTTTTCTTTTTCATTCTACTTTGCCTACCTGGTCTTAGGTTTCTCTGTGAAGCAGTGGTCATTAGTGATTTAATTCAAGCCATGAACACTGCACCTACAGTGCTTGAAAATGCTTTGCAGGACATGCTGCTTTCCCCTTCCTGCCTTGTGAAAGATGTGTCGTATATATCAATCCCTGCATTCCACAGAAACTTAAAACTTCTGGGTTCTGATTTGCTGCTGTAGTGACCCTTAGAAGAGCAGTGTTCCAGAGCAGGCAGGCACGTGTCAGCTCACACCGTGGGGGTGACACTTGGTCATACCTTCCTTCATGCTGAACCAGGATCTAGTCCTGGAAGATTCACATCAGGGAACATTTTCCTTTTGTTTAAGTGGTGTAAAGGAAAACTGTGCAGTGAGCAGGTACGTAGTTTACTGGAGGGGGATTGTTTGAAATTCTTCTGGTTTGGTTACCGCCAGAACATTTTGGTTACCATGATTATTAGTCAATTACCTATTTTATGGATGGTGCATTGTGATAGCAAATATTGCTCAAGTTTTTTCCTGTTAACAGGTTACACTTGTTTAAGCAGCCAGCCATTTAGAACATACTAGCTGAAAGATTTGTCAAAGCATGGAGGGAAATAACAGTATAGCAAATATTTTTATTTCTTTTGCACAAAGCACCCATACTACACAGTTGTGCTGTGGAGAAATCCACTTCTTTATTAATGACAGCTTTATTGAAGGCAAGCTTTCAGAATGAAAATGCTAGAAATCCTATTAAAGTGCCATCCATTAAACCATTAAAGCACTCATTAAAACTGTTAGTACAGACTTGTTATTCATGAGTTATTGGTCTTACACACTTCTGAAATGTGTCTGCCAATACCACTCAACTCTTTGTTCCAGTGTGGCTATTAAGTCTGAGGAAATACAGATTAACTTTCTTTTGACAAAATAGTGCTTTATGGGAGGATGGGAAGGCTACAAAGTGGTTCAGATTGGTGAGGAAAATAGGAAAGATTAAAGTTCAATCCATCTGCCTGTTTCTGATAATTTATGTTAACTATGTCTGGATATAGACCTAAATATTAATCACTAAACTACACCATCTGGCCATACATCATAATATGTGTATGTTTGGGTTTTTTCTTGCTATCGAACAGTAGGTTTGGAATGCTTAAACATTGAGGAGTGAAAAGTGGAAGAATAATACTGAATACTGAACAGTTGAAGCTAAGCTTCAAATTTAAAGTTTTCATTCTGTAAATTCACGTGAAAAATAGGTATAATATAGAGCTGAAGCTGTTTCTCATAATGGATAAGAATCCCAGACCATCATTTTTGAGGTATATGCAAAATCATCTTTGAATATGCAAAACTGCAGTTTAAACTTACTGTTTGCAAGCATTTTTTATCTTTTTTTTTTCTACATCCTGTTTTGGTTTTTGTGCTTTAAAGCCAGAGCCCTGCAGTCCAGGCTCAAAAATAGCATGTTAGGCAACCAGTTAATTCATGTATTTTCTAGTTTTCTTTTCTACTGTGAAGAGAAAATGTATGTGACATCTTACGTTGTGAAGTAATTTCTGGAATCTTTTGGCAGTGTAGGTAAAAACCTAAAAGATAAGATGGATGGTCTGCTTCAGTTGTGTGCTAGAACAATGTAGAATAGTGTGCTTCATTCTAGGGCAGTGGACTGTGGTTTAGAGAGCACGTTTCCACATATGTCTCTCAAAAATTACTGACTGAGTAGTCACAGGTATTATAGATGTCCATTATTCCTGGTCAAATTACCAATTTTATTTTAAAACTTAATTGGAGTTGATTAATGCACCAATACATAGTAAGTATCTTCTGTACTATGTTCATGTTCTAAATTATTACTAGAATTCTGAGATAAATAAATAAAAATTATGTTCCCCAGTTCTGAAAACTTGACCTGTAAATATCCTGCATAAGTTTTCTTGTTCACCTCCATTAACTCAGAAAGGAAAAGAGGGATGATTTGTGCTGAGATAAGTTACTATCTAAATTTTATTACTTTTCAAGTCATATGATGTAAGTGAATTGCTGGCCTGCTGATAAAGAGGTGTATTGCATGTCTTAAATATAGTATATATATATATATAACTCTACTCTTCCGTGCACTGATGGAAATGCGCTCCAGATTTTTTCTCTGCACCATTGGTGAAATAAATAGCACTTACAAGTAAAGACAAAATACTTAGATTTTTAAACTAAGCAGTGCATACCCGCTTCAAAATTCCATCAGCCATCGTTCTCAGAGTGTGGGAGAACATTACTAGAATGAAACTAAATTGTAAGAAAAGGGAATAAAAATTCTATTGTGAAATTAGAGAGTAAAAATTTACCATTTTCTTTATTGATGAATAAGAATTTCACTTTGTAGTCAGAAAAAGTAATATTTTTGTTGGAGAAGGGTGAAGCTCTACTCTTGGATCAGATCACTGTGTTTGCACTTAAGCACAGCACAGCAGTGATGTCTACCTTTGCATGTGGCAAAATGCTAGTTGGTGGATAGTTGATTGTCCCTTTATAGGCAGACAAAATACAGTAGGGCTTAAAAAAAATCCATCACCAGTTTTGGAAATATCTTAGTCATTAGTCTATTTAGGTACTAACTTAATAAGCTCCTAAAATTATTGACATCTTAAGATATATTAATCATAGTCATGCAAATTTTTATGATAGTGAACCCAAATAGTTTGGTGTGAAAAATTGTGTAGAAGGTTTAAAAATCAGGTTCATTCAGAGCTGCATTTAAGAATGCCTTTTGAACTGTTAGTACCACACACAGTGATACAATTCAAATGAATCATATCCAAAGCACAAGTAGAATTTTCTTGGCCTTCATCATGCTCCCAAGCATTTAATTTCTTCCTCATTCCTCTAAACGGTCCCATTTCCTTTCGAGGGAGGAGCTGCCAAGCACTCTATCTCAGTTGCTGTAGGTAGTGAGCCAGAACCCAAGCCATCTCACTCCTCTACTCTCCATAGCTAGGTTATGCAGGACTTTGTAACTTTTATGTTGTAAAAGTTAATTGACCCTAGGATATTGATTAATAGGATAAAGCACTTGTTTTTCTGAAGTATTTGTTTTCCTAAAGACAAATGCTTCTGTATCAGGCAGCCAGGCAAATTGATTATTTTTTTAATAATCTCAATAAAAAAGCAAAGTAATTCTCAAAATATTAAATAAATAAATAAATTGTATAAAACACGTAACGATGCGTGAGAATTAAGCAATTTTCAGACTGGCCAAGTTATCAGTTTTAGGGATAAGTCCTAGTAAAATCACATTAATTAATTTCACACATGCTCATTGTCAGGTAATACCTACTCTAATAGATTACAGGTCATACTCTGGGATGAGTCAGTAAAGCTGTTGGCTTGATGCTGTAGTGGCAGTACAGATCTCCTGACTTGTGCTGTGTTGCTGGTCTACACGTGGAAAATGAGCATAAGTGTTGGTGAACTTCCCTACCTTGGCTTAGCTGTGTCATCTTTTTTTATTTTTTAATAGGTTATCACTAGCTGACATAGGGAGCTGCCAGTTCTTACTGGATTAAACAGCATTGAAATGAGGGCATAAACCTCAAGCCATAGCTGTGTATTCATATTGATGAAACAATGTTAAGGTCTCTAATGTTACGGGAATGGAAAGTAAAACAATAGGTGATTATTCATGACTTCTCGGTATGAGATGACCTTTCATACAGCCACAACCATAGTGAGCATAAACAGGTAGCATCTGTTATCTAATTTGTATTCACTTTGCTGCATATATAATTCAGCCATAGAGGTAGAAATACTGGAGTCTGAAGTTTCCCTAGTGGTGAAGGATGAAGGAGTGTGATGAACACTTCTGTAATTCCACCCTGGAACATGAAGGGAACAGAAAATAAACAGCGAATCTGGAAACATACAGTTTTGTTTATAAATAAGATTAGTTATGTTTATGAATAAGATATCATTAAAATTTAAAATATGCCTGAATTGCTTACTTATTTATGACTCAAGGAAGTGAAAAGCAAGTTTCTTTATGTTGTCTATGGATGAAATGCAACTAGTTTCCTGAGCAACACTAGTATCCTGGGTTGGCCTGGCATAAAAATGAGAGAACAGGAACATTATTTTTCTTCTGGAAAACTTCAGGAACTTTTGGAGTTACTCAGTAAACAGGACAGTGCAATTTTTGAACACGTGCACTTAGTAATAAAGGCAAAAATACTTATTCCCCTTCATCCCAGTGTTTTTGAAATTTATGATATTTATTCATTCTCTGTTAAGCTAGAACCCCTCACTTGCCAAAATGAGTGAAAAAGGATGGATCACTTGCTTTCTCTGAAGAAAAAGCCCTGGATTTTAAAAGTTTATGGTTTAAATTCCTCCTGGAAATTTCAGATGCATAAATACAAAAAGATTGATATAATATGTTACAATGTGTCCTGAAGTAATAATTTTCTTTCAAAAGGAGACTATTTCCAGAGCAAATTATGGGAGTTTAGTTTGTAATTATAATAAACAAAACAATTATCTAGTCTCTAGCTGAAAGTTTCTTTTTCTTTTTTTCTCTTTGTCTTTTGAAGTCTATTGATCCTGGTCAGCAGTTCACATGGGAACACTCTAACCTGGAAGTAAACAAACCAAAGAATAGATACGCGAATGTAATTGCATACGACCATTCTCGTGTTCTACTCTCAGCAATAGAAGGTAAGGAGACCTTTACAATTAAATTAATTAAATCCTAACATGTGGAATGATTTTACCAATCAATATCTTCATATATTAATATAAAGAAGTGTTAATTAAAGTACTTCCAGTAAATTCCTGTAATGACAATCCTTTTCTGATGCTTACTGTCAGTAACATATTATGAACTTGCACTAATACGTAAATGCACGTGTAACACTGAATGCATTAGATCCCCGTGTATATGCCAGTGAGTTATGTATATCAATATTGCTGTTTACTTATACTAACACTACAAAGCAAATGTAGCAGTAAACAAACATACTTGAATCGAAGGATTTGTTGATCAATGAAATTATCAATATACCTGCTCATTACGTTTTACTTGTCAAAACCTTGTTGTGGGAAAAAAATTCAGTTCAGCTTCATCTTCTCTGAGGAAATTTTAAAAACTCTGTCTTAGAACTTTAATTTTAATTTCCAATCTAAATGTTAAACTAGAGTTTTTAAACAAATGCCCACATGCAGACATTTTTGGGAGTATCTCACTAAAGGTTGGCAGTGTGATTTAATGAGAGCTTTTCATTATATCTTCCTTTGTTAAAAAGCTTTCCAAAATCTTAAATACTTTAAAATTTTATCTGAAGCAAACTGTTACAGGTTGTCAGCCCTAGGTACTGTGTCTCGTTTACAAAGCATTAGGACAGACTGGTTTTCACTCAGTGGATTTTTTTTTTATTCTGATTCTGCCTTACTATTAACCTGCTTCCTCAGTTGAAGACAGATTTTCAGTTTATTTTGTGTTGTTGACAGTCAGGTATTAATGATGGCCATAATCAAGCAAATTATATATTTAAATGACACAATTTAAATGAAAATAAGATGTAACTTCAGTTAGCTCTGACAGGACTTGGAGATGATACATAGGATATAGGGATCTGTATTCAAGGTCATAATTATTTCAGTCATAACATGCTATAAGTTAAACTGCAAGTGTTTTAATTTACAGTTATAAACAGCTGCTTATCTTTGGCTATTCCAGACCTAAAGATATTGGATTTATAGGTGTAATTCACTTTAATATTAGCTTGTATTTGTTCCACTTTTGAGGCTCATGTAGCAGTCCTGACAAGATTTTTTTGCGGCATAACTTACAATTTTTCATATTACCTTGTAGAAGAATATAGCTGCGTAGAAACCTGCCTCTAGCTGGTTCAAATACTTGTCTCAACACTGAAGAGAGGGTATTCTAGTTAGCAGTAAATGTGATATAACTCAATCAATATATCCTTTTGTGTCTCACTGGTCTAGACAAGAGGTCTAAGTACATGGTCTGAAAAGGTCAGGAACAACAACTGGGCAGCCTTTCTGAATGTTACGTTCTTCAGGACAAAATGCTTAACTCACAGATAAGTCTAGCTGGAAAAAAGAAGACTGAAGTTTTTCCAGGGATTGTGTTTGGAAAAAGAGTTGTGTAAAGTAGGAGAGAAGGAGAGAAAAGAAATCAAATGCAAACAAATGTATTTGTTCATTTATATATTAGACAACTGGACTGCCATTTTCCACTTTATGTAAATCACCCCTGAAATATGGTTCCTTTAAAAAAAAATTAACATATTAAGAGAATGAGAAGAAAATTTAAGAGGAAAAGCAGAAAATGTTAGTCAAAATAATTGAGAGTATGAAATTATACAGTAGATTGGACTATGTTTTTACATAAGTGATAGTAAAAATACGGAAAAAAATTTACATTGTACCAGGAAAAGATTGAGTATTTGAAGGAACAGGGACAAAATACAGTAAAACTGTAATGTTTTATTCCCTTTTTTGAGAAATACCATGAGAATGCTAAAATTTCTAAATCTTTCATAGTCATTGAGTCTAAACAGGGGAAAGTATTATACCCTTCTGTAATACTAGCGTTAGATGTAAAAGCACGAATGGGATATTGACCGATTCGGTGATTTGCATGATTTTAAGTATTTTCCAAGTCTTTAGAGGAAAAAGCTTATGAAGAATAAATGAAATATTAAATGCGTTTTTATAAAATGATATTTAGTCTTGAAAACAGAAATAAATTAGTATATAATTATCCTCTTTAAAAATTTTATTCCTGGGATTTTACATTATTGGGTAGATAAAATTTTGTGTGTGTACCTTCCTAAGTTTAATACATTGGTTTTAGAATTTAGTAAAAGATACTTCTCTTTCAGGTTTGAAGTAGATATTTCAGATATGAAAATACACAATCTGACCAGCATTTCATTCAGTTGACAGCTGTGTTTCTTTTCATATTACCAGGGAAATCAATATTTGGAATATTACTTAAAAATATATTCTCCTTTACCTATGTTACTATACAACTTAATCAAGACCTAAATTTGTACTACATTTAGTTACAACTATTTGGAGAATATTTGGTTTACATATAGACCTCCTCTATATGTAGGTCTATATAGACCTCAGCATTTCTTCGCTGTCCACAAGAAAACAAGAAAATATTATTAATGAGGTTTGAATAGTAACTGTGCCTTTCTAATGGGAAAAGCTCCATTTTATACCTGGGCAGTTGCTTACTCTTTAAGAGCAAATCTATATGAAGAAAAGACTGAGTATCTGCCAAACTGTAATTGTACAGTGATTAACATTTTGCCTCTTAACAGTGTTGCAGAAATACAGGATGTTGTAATTGGTACTTCAGAATGAGACATGAGGCCAGTTTTGTACAGTAGCAGAACTCTGTGGCCTATTCGAAGCGACTACTAGAAAGTCTTGAGAAGCAATTAGCAGAGATTTGAAATTACTTATTTCCAACTATTGATAATATCAATTTATTAAAAATTGCATTAGCCCTGGAACACAAGGCTTATTAACACTTTCAAAGCATTTATTTTGGTACTCTTCATAACTCCTATTCAAACCTGGTTTTGAATCCCCGCTATGTTCTTGACCTCTCTAACTACATACTGCAAGGAGTTCCACAACATAATCGCTCATTTCACAGGAATACTTTTCTTATCATTGTTTAAATTTTATTACATATTAGATGTCCATTTGGAGAGAAAACTCAAGTTGGATGTGGTAATTTGGTTTTCCTCCTGAAAAGAATATTTTACTTTGCAAAATTTTATTCCCATGTCTTTGAAATCTGATTGAAGTCTTGAAATCAGTTCATATTGTGCTGTCTTTGGCTGTTTCTGAATGATCACTTGAAATTTCAAAGTATAATGACAATGTTAGAATGTAATGAGGTTTATTATCTAAATGCATCTAAATGGATTTAAGGGAGAATTTACTGATAGAATTTACTGATTTAAGGGAGAATGTACTGTCTGAAAAGACAAACAGATTGAGTTAAAACAGCTAGATCTGTGATCTTCAACCTCTAAGAAGTAAATAAAAATTTTGGGGGTGGGGAGGGAATGGATAAACATTCTGCACTTTAGAAAGTCTTGCCAATTCTTTTAGGATATACCCATGACTAAAAGTCTTCTGTCTGTGGATGTATTCACATAATGCCAGTTATTAATAGAAAAAAAACCTACCTATTGTATTTCATCAGAGTATTATTTTTGTTTTTGACGGGAAATTTAGTGACTTTAAAATGCTGCTAACACTGGAAAGCTCTGACTGTAATACCAATGGTCTAGAAAGAAAAGGCAAGAAGCTGCTGATATTCTTGTTTGTCTGATGGCCAGTTGCCAGTAAATCAGCTTTGAGTATGCAGACCATGATTGTAAGATTTAAAAATTGTTTGGAGCATTGTAACTGCTGGAGAGTCATGACCTGTACAGACTATTTGCACTCTCACATTTCATTTATGTTGCCCTCTGCTAATAATACATACGCTTAGAGTAATTGTATGGCCCCTCACCCTACAAGCTTGGAGTGCCTTAAAAATGACAAAAGCATTTTGGTGATGGATACAGAAATATCCATACAGAATATGGATACAGAAATATCGGTAAAGTAGATTTCATAGAGTAGACTTCTATGGTGGCTGTCTCGACAACAGTGCTGAGACAAGTTGTCGGTGTATGAGTCTACTGATACTGTAATAGTTATAACTTAAATTCTGCCATTCTTTATACCCTTGAAATCTGCTCAGAACAATTTTTATTGCATATGTAACCATGCTTTCCATTGGGAAAATCTTCAAGAAAACATCTGGTGGCTTTGTTCTTGACTGACTAATGAAGATTTGGTACGTGTTTACTGTGCACACTCATTGAAACTGGGTTTTGCAGGAAATATTAAACCAGATATCATTTCAATTCATGTTAGTACAGGCACTCATCATCTCTTTTAGTGCATCATCTAGAGTATAAATTAGTATTTCTATTCAAGAAAAGATTCATTTGACTGTTAACTGCTGTGTTACTCAGTGTTCAAGAGTTAAAGAGATCACTAAACGCAGCTTCAGACAGCAGTAAAATAATCACAGTACAATGACATCGTGTTAGATTCCACTGTCTGCTTTGTAGTACTGTGCAACATACTGCA
Source organism: Rhabdornis inornatus (assembly GCA_013397075.1). NCBI lineage: Eukaryota > Metazoa > Chordata > Aves > Passeriformes > Rhabdornithidae > Rhabdornis > Rhabdornis inornatus. The sequence continues at coordinate 54,150 of VWZS01001729.1, read as the reverse complement.
ATCTGCACATACTGCCATGCATTGTGTGTAGTGCCCTGATGCAATGCTCTTACCTATGCCTCTGAGGACCTGCACAGAACAATCTGTTTATTTCCATTCTGGACTTCTTAATACTAGAAAGGTTGAATAAAAAAAAACAAAAGAAATTCATGCTTCCTTTCTTCTTCCTAAGAGAGCTCCTCCTTTTTCCCACGTTTTTCTGCCAGTCACCTTCCAAGTTTCTTTTCTCACCTGCAGATCTTCCAAGTTTCTCATCTTGCCTGCAGATCTGCTACACTCCTAGTTCTTAGTTTGCATACTACATTTCACTTTTGTCACCTTTTCCTCTTCTTCACATACTTCTCTTCTGTCCTCTAAACAATCCCTTTCTTTGTCATGCCTAATTCTGCATCTTCTGCCTATCCCTTTTTGACATTGCCTTCTTTCCATAAATTCTTTATAATTCAACATTTCTTTTTGAGACTCCATATCATTCATCCTTTCCCTCTTCCCACCAGACTCTCCTAATATTCCTAACAGTCTATTCACAATCCAGGTATCTATAGGTTTTCTTTTCCTGACATTCCTTTTTCCTTCTTACCTCACTCTGTTAAGATTATATGTAATGACTTTCTCTCAGTCTTTGTAAAAAACCTTCATGTTACAAATATTCATTATTGGAGTACCATCATCGGTTTTGTACTGCTCCATATTCCTGCGGGTTCTTAGAGTACAGATTTGTGCTTAGACCATTTCAATTTGATGATTTCCTTAACTATATAGGTGTTATTTAACAAAAACGTCCACATAAATACTTGTTACTGGCACCTAGCACCTGTTCATTGACCAAGCTGATCAAGGAGTGCCAGTTGATGTAATTTTTTTGGATTTCAGCAAAGCTGTTGATACCTTCACTTGTGATATATGCTTTTGGACAAAATGTCCGACATATATATCCATACATACATGGATAAACATACCATGTGATGAGTGAGCAGCTGGTTCACAGGTGAGGTCCAAAGGGTTACAGTGAATGGGGTGACATCAGACTACTCGTGACCTGTCATTCTGCAGGGCTCCACCTTAGGGCCAGTGCTCTTCAACATCTTCATAAATAATTTGAATGCAGGACTGGAAGGGATACTAACCATGTTTGCAAATGGTAGAAAATTGAGGAAGCTGTTGGATCCCTTGAAGGCAGGGAGGCCCTGCAGAGATTCCTTGACAAATCAGGGAGCTGGACAACCAACAACCACATGAAGTTCAAGAGAAAGTGCCAGATTCTGCACCTGGGATAGGCATACAAACCTTGGAAGTACAAACAGGTTGGGGAGTGAGATGCTAGAGAGCAGAAAAGGTCCTGAGGGAGCAAAATGAACGTGAGTCAGCAGAGTCAGCAGTGCCCTGGCACACAGGGTGGCTAGGTGTGTCCTGGGGGGTCATCGGGCACAGCATCACCAGCCAGGGCTGCAGTCACTACCCATGGCAGGGGGCATGTTGTCATGGTATGCTTTCATCAGGCTGAACAGACACAGACCACAAGTCAGGGCTCTTACACTGTTATTGTAGACATGCCTTAACTCCAGTAATCAGACAATTATTTAGACTCAAAAAGTGTTGTCCAGCAACACTTTACATTCTTACAATCTGCTTCCATAAAAGTGGTGTCTAACAAGCCCTTAATTTTATACAGTACACTTAACACAGTTCTCACCTCCTAATATAAACCTAACCTCCTAAAGCTGCTGGCCAACAAGCCACAACACCCCTCCACAAATCTCCCCACTCCTGCAATAAATTTCAGTATAGAATATGACAGTTGTGCTTTGATCAGACAAAGCAAAAGGGAGAGAGAAGAAATAATATCACCAGTCTTTAGATTCCACATTGTTCCTGCCATGTGAATGGTGCAGAGCTGGGGTAGTCCGACAAAGAAAGCAAAAGAGAAAGAGATGAAAAAGAGAGGATAGCAGGGGGCCTGATCTGCATCCTTTTATAGTTAACCTGTTGCTTGCCTCTTATGTGAATTAGATTTTTCACTCTGTTTTGTTCACACCTGCACAACCAGCCTATAATTTTTGCTCTGACATTGTTCAAAACACCAGACATTGATTTAAACTGGTCGTACAACTTCATCAACTCTGAGTTCATCATGGTATTTTTCCAACTTTTTTACAAGCATGACAGAATTTAATCGTATTACTTCACCTATTTATGCACATGACTAAAAGCACATGTCTTAGGGAAGCAGCACAGAAACAAAGCTTTATAGTTGAATTTATTTTAAATAGAAAGGCTGTTCAGTACTGAGCCTTTGTAAAGGCTTGAAATAATTTCATTATTTGATTTCAGTTTGTGAATAAAATGTGAAGTCTAATTAAAGTTATTTAAGATTACAACTCTCTTCCAGAAATCAAGTGAATCATTCCTAAGGTCTACATTATTAGCCTTGGGGATCTAAGTCTGTGTTGCAGTAAGCTGTACTGTCATCTCAGCTCGTGAGTTCTCAGCATAAATTGCGAGCAATACAGTTCGTGAGTTTTTTAATCTTTCGTATTTTAATCGTGGCATTGGCTAATTTTATGTCATTGCTCATTCACTCTTACTGTGTAAAATCTAAACTTCTTTGTTCTCTTGAGATATTTTCAAATGGATTGTCTTTTATGCTGAACTACTCATCTGATTCTTCCCCCATTGTGCTTAACTCATGTCTGGCTAAATAAAGACTCTGGTCATTCTTCACCGTAGTTAAAAATGCTGCTAGAAAATAGTTGTGGTAGAATCATGGTTCGGGAGCTTTGTCTTTAACTGACTTCTTGTGCAGAAACTGTGTCTCTTATTTCATGGAGCTTGTAAAAGTCAGGTTATACTGCATAGATCACCCTAAATTTATACTTCAGGTGTTCCGTCCTAAAGGTACAGTAAATCCCACTGATGCCAAAAGACTTAGGTAAACTTCATATCAATATTATAGAATCTGGTTGCTTTGTCCCTTTTTTGACCCATGCTTTTACAGAACAACTGACCTCTCTTAACTATTAAACCCAAATTTAAGTAATGATGGCAATTGCTGCTGTGCTTGTGGGTATGTTGCCTTCAAGCTATGGCAGCTAACAAAAGTTTGTAGGATTTCATTGTACTGCAGTCAGACTGGTTGTCATTTGGTTTTTTTTGCACTATTAGACTTGACAGAAAATTCTTCTGTTTTCTCAGCTCAGAATGAGGTTATCGCTAGAAAAGTCATTTCAGAAAGGGACATTTTAATATTTAGACTAACTTGTCTTTGATGAATATTTATGCTTTGTCATTGTAGATATTTACAGATATTCAGGTTTTGTGTTTGTTATTTATAACAAATTCATTAGTCCTCTTATGATAAGGCACCTTCCCTAGAGGGCTTTAAGGATTTTGAGCAGGATGTGAAGCTGAGGTCATGCATGAAAACAGTGATGGAAAGAGACTCTGTGAGAAATGGGTTTGGTACTTCAAGGGACTATGAGAATGGATGGAGAACAGAGAACATACCTAACAGAAATTGTGTGTGAGAGAGACAGTGGACCTGAGCATTCTGAATCAAGTTGTTCTCCTGATCTCAGCAGAGATAAAACCCTATTGAGTATTGTATTCTTCTAGAGATAAATCCTTGATGAAAATCTCAGTGCAAGTGTTGGAGCAACATGCTTTTGTTTGTCTTTTTTTTTTATCCAAAACTTCATTGGTTAATTAATGAATAGTTGCTCAGAGCCTGTGGTAAATGGATTTTCATCTGCGGTATATCCTCGTTTTCTGCAGTGAAGCTGACTTGCCTTGTAAAATAATTTTTCTAGCTAAAGAGCATACAGAATTTTTTGTGTCCACTTTACAAAAATGAAGTGGAGAAACAGAGTGAAAATTTCCACTTTAATATAGGTTTGAAGAAATCCTCTTTGCAATTATCAGTAATTGTTAATCTTAATTCTTTCTTACTTGAATCTTAGATCAAGGAAGGTATTATCTGGAAACTTTTCTTCATTCTAATTTAAATAATTAGAATTTATTTAATGTAGACGTTTTATATATTAATATGATTTCTCAATGAATTTAATACAAATGAGCAAGTAGAAAGAGTATTAACAATTTTAGGCATTCTGAATTTTTTTATATTAGGTACTAGTATTGGTTGCTAAAATTTTTAAAGATCATTCTTTAGGGAACAGCTTGCAATAGTTCTCATGCTTAATTTTCACACTGAGTTTGTGCATTATCAGTTCCAGAGGACAGCTTTCCCAGAAGATCATTTAACCACTTCACAAAGTGTTGTTTTTCATTTTTTCCTCAGGCTTTTCTTTATAACATGTGCTTCAAAGTATGATACCAGGCATCATAATATAATTCTAATTTATGCAGAAAACATTTCTTACCAGCTTTCTCAGTTCCTTTGGTAATAATACCCAGTTGGTGTAAATTTCTCCTGTTGGCTTCATTCTTCTTCCTCATCTGTTTTGTGAAAAAAAAAAAGTTTTATTATCTTGATAAAGGAAGAAAATACAGCATTGTGCCTAGGAGTTGTATTTTCTGTATCATTAATTCCAATATCCACAATAAGAAGTGTCAGGTAAAACAGCTTCAGGTCTACAAGAGTGATGCTTTAGAACTCCACTTTCTACCTTTCATGGAGGGAAATCATGTTTTTCGGCTATAGACTATGCAGGTTAACAAGATTTTTACTTTTTTTTCTTTTTCTCCTGGAAGAGACTTTCAGTCAGGTCAGATCAGCCAGACAGTCTTCCCGTGTCCATTCATGCATCTTGCCTGAGGAGTGCCATTTTCTGCCTCTCTTGTAACCCTGAAGTTACATGGTCTTTCTGAAATATTTTGTTGAGTATTTCTTCTAATTGTGTACAGAAAGTAAAAAATAATTAAAATTTTAGTTTAAATATTATTTGAATATGTAAAATAAGAACTTAAATGAAACTTTATCAGGTATGAAGGCAAAATTTTTTGCTAGACTGCAGTTGCAGTAACGCATAATCTGAATAATTTTGATATTATATTGGACCTTATTTACTGTGGCATTTAGTCTGTGGGTTCGTTCACTGCTAAGTAAGTAGTGGAATAAACATTCAGGCTTACTCTGAACAAGTGTTGAAACTATTAAAAATGTAGCTAAAAAGGAACAGTCAGTTTTAAAGAGGTACCCCTAATTTCCATTCAAATTCAAAATATTTTGGAAGACATTTTCAGATATGTGCCACTTACATTCAGGAAAGACAGGGGTGTGCAGGCCCAGTAATTTCTGATTTGGGATCACCAGCAGGAGATAATGCATCAGAATAGATTGGAAGATTTGGTTTCTGACAAAAATCTTGGGAAATTTTTATTTACAGTTTATTCTGTTTCATAGCCAGATAAATTCAGTTTTGTTGCTTTGTGGAGGCAAAACAGTCATAGCTGTAGAATAAATCTGGAGCTGGTATCACCACCTGGACTCTCTTTTGAAAGAGTTTGTGGAACCTGCACCACTTCTTGGGGTTGTAGACTTGTGCATGGCAGATTGGCTGCATGAATAAAAATCATTCATTTCTGCTCAAAGAAGTAACTTCTGTCAATTACTTCAACAAAATTTACTAAGGTGCAGATATCTATATTCAGCTAATTAACACTGCTTTGTCATTCAGTCAGCACTGAGATCTCACGTAACTATCTTAGTTCTTTCTCTAGTCATCACCAAAAAAACAGCAGTGACATTAAAAGTGTTCCCCTCAGTGCTTTATCTTTCAACATGCACATAGTCTGAGTTAAAGCTGGGCACTGCCCTGATGAATTCAGCAGTAGTCTGAGAATTTTAAGTCCATTTTTATCTGTTTCTGTGAGCATGGCTGCCTTATAAGTGCAGACTAGTAATGCAACCTTTGCTACAGCCAATACACCTTCTTGGCCTGGGTAGGCAGCATGTTCCAGCTCTCAGTCCAGGCATCCTATGGCATACCCTGAATTAAATGGACTGCACTTCGGAACTGGCCTGCTTCCAGTCTTGCAAAGGTCTTTATTTCATGCATACACCGTATAGAAAATTTCACTGCTTCTCAAATCTGACTTACATAATGTTTTTTGTTACAATAAAACTCATAATTATCTTCCCACGTAACAGGGAAGATTAATACAGCAGTGATATTAATAGTCTTGACAATATTTTTTCATTCTGTATTTAAAGGAAATGCAATGACCTCAACAAGAATGTTTCAGGAGCCTAGCCAGGGTGTCTGACTGAGAATCCTCCCTGTCTGTCCTATATAGAGACTGCCATATTTTGGGTGTCTGCAGGCAGCAGCAGACCAGCTCTTAAATGCTGCTGTGTTGACCCCCAGGTGTCTCCACCATGTGCTGATTGGCACGCAGCAAGCCAAGGTTCATCAAATCAGCTGTGTCATGGGATTTTTCAGCCCTTGTACCACAGGACAGCACAGAAATTCTGCCCTGTATTTTCACTCTTCTCTCTTTGCAGGCATACCAGGCAGTGACTATATCAATGCCAACTACATAGATGGATACAGGAAGCAGAATGCTTACATAGCAACGCAGGGGGCATTGCCAGAAACCTTTGGTGACTTCTGGAGAATGATGTGGGAACAACGAGGTGCAACTGTCGTCATGATGACAAAACTAGAGGAGAGGTCCAGGGTAAGCAAGGCTTATGCCACCTTAATAGCATTGTACCTGAGTTACCACTAATGTCAGTTTTTTGCTTTCTTCATGTATGTTTGCTGCCCTCTTTCTGTGTGTAAAAACTGATTTTATTTTTAAGGTTACCACGAGTTAAAAGTGTCTGCATCATGAAAATAACTTATATATAGGAAATCTTGCTTTCACTATGAAACTACCAAGTCATGACACTTACTTAGTATTTTCTTGTGCTCTGAAAAAATTTTAATTTTTTGATCACAGTAATTTTTGGGTGTTGTTTTCTTTTTTAATCGTGTTGGAAATCTTATGAGGTGACCGAAAGAGTTACTTGTCTCTAGTAATTAGAATATGAATGTATCATCCTGTTATGAGGAAGTTAATGTATGTCGGCAGCATTCAGTTCTCAGTTTTAAATGGTATAGATTCAGCATTATTTAACATCAGTGAGAATTTGGACTTGCTTGAGAAATTTTTTTTTTGAGCACGTGCTGGTAGCTAGGAAAATTACAACAGCGCATGCAATAACAGAATAGAAAAAATTATCTGTGGTATTTCAAATTCAATTTTGCAGACCAAAGTAAAATTAGGAAACTAAAGCACTAAAACATAAGGATTATGGTTCTGATAATAGCATGATACTATTCAAATAATAGAACTGTAGATTCCATTATTAGGAGAGTTATAATAAAATATGTGCTATATGTAAAGGGAAATAAAAATAGTAATTAGGTTTTTTAATAGGATAAAGAAAGCGATAGCAAGTGTACTAATAGACCATGGTGTGTTGCATGAAGTGGGTGCATATTTGGTGGCATTTTTCCTTTCTAAGAGTGGATGTTATTGGAGAGGAGAAGAAGAAAAAGATAAAGATAGGGAGAAAGACAGATGAGAAAAATCAGCAGCAGCAGCCAGTCAGGATGACAAACAAGTATTTAGCCCTCAGTGGTGGTTCCTTCCATTCAACTTTTTCTACAGTAACTGTATTTTGTGTCAATATGGACTTCCAGTTCTCATGGGTTGTTCATGCTCATGAAGCTGTTACCATTGCTGGGAGAACACACTGGCTAGGGTGAGTGCTGCACAGCTGGGTTCATTGCAGAGCTTTTTTGCAAACACATTTATGTGTCCTGTATCACAAGCCAGAAACTTCAACCAAATGTAGAAATCAGAAAGGGGGAGAAAGAAGTGGTGGTTCTAACATCAGTGGTAATCACTTTCCTTGGCACCCTGCCATAACAATAGTAGAAGAGTTTTCGAATCCAGGAGATGAAAAACAGACAAGAGTGTCGAAGAAAAAACACTGCCACAAGCATTCTGAGGTACTCTGTAGAAGCTGGCGTGAAGGGGCAGGAAGCTGCAAGTGGGAATTAGGCTGCAGGACTGCAGGTGGAAGGTGGAGAAAGCTAAGGTACCAAAGGCTCTGTGCAATGAGTTGAAAAATGCCATAAATGTGGAGGATCAAGAAGAATTCCGGAATGTAGAAAGACATTAGGGAGGAGGACAGATTTATCATCCAGACGGGTTTTAAATCAGTGAAAGTATCTTATAGAAGTAACTGGATAATAGTTGATATTTCAGTGGTTTGTGGATGAGCTCCATTTCAAAATGAAAATATTTCAGCATGTGTCAGCTTGCAACAGGGTGGAGTACACTATAAAGCCTAATGTTGTACTGTGTTGGCATTGATGTCTTTTTCATATACTTGGGTACCTCTAATTGCAATGATTACATAACTTGAACATCTTGGCAGCAGTCATTCCTTTCTGGAGCCTTACCAAAACACATATATATTTATTCTTTTTACCCTTTCCGACATTTCTATAAGTAGAGGAGGCCTTTTGCAGTTCAAGCAATGTATAGCATTCTAATCATAGAGTCACTTCCCACATGTAACATCAACCCACATCAACACCACTGCTTTTACATACCTAATGGCAATTAGTACATAGCAGAGGGTAATTTTAACAGAATTTTTCTTTTTATCTTGGGTCTACAGACCTTGTCTAGTCCAGACACTGCCTGTTTGGAATTGAGAAAATGAAATTTTGCCCATTTCTTCACTAATTAATTCTTTAAAGTTGCTGTTAAATGACACCAGAGCAAAGAAAAAAAAATGGTTCCTAATAAGCAGCCCATTGCAAAAGGTATACTTAAGTACTTGAAATTTTATCTGAATACTGCAGGCCACAGCCAGCCACTGTCTAGAAGGATGTTTTGATGTAGCTAAATGAAATTCTTCTCGTTCTCTCCAATAATTGCCTAGCAGAGTTTTATGCTAACTCTAGCCTTTGCTGGCTGCACCCTAAAAAAACACTGATCAGAATAGTAATCACCTCCAAAAGTGATTAGCATTCATAAGCAATACATTCCCTAAGTGAAATGAGAAACTAGACGTTCTAGTCAATGGATTGCTCAGGCATTCAGTGCTTATATTTGTATGTTTTTTGTGCATAATTTACCACCTTCTGTGTTCACAGGCTGTATTTGATGCATTCATTGCAGAGTGTTACATACCAACCACCCAGTACGTAACTGAGCTCCCAATCTCAGTCTGGAGCTCTGTGAATACGGCATACCAGTTGCCTCTTCTAATGCAGTAGTTGCATGTAATATAATTAATGGTATTGATGGTGAGGCAGTAGTGGGAATCCCTGTGTCAAAAAAAATCCCAGTGATGACATTACATTGCTATTTTTTCTCATACTCTCATTTTTATATATTCTTGTAGCAGAAAAACAAGTGAGATTTCAAACATGAAATATAAGCACTGTTGCATATCATTAGGGATGAAGAGCTTTGCTAATTTTGTTTCTCTTTCTCCTTTGATTCTGTTTTGATTGCTCTTGTGTCTTGGCAGCCTGATCATTATTCCTGCTGCAAGGCAAGATTGTTTCTCCCTGGGACTTTTTCTGCTTTCCCTCTCCATGTCGTCATTTCTGTTTAGCTAGCTTTTTTTCATTATGTAGTCCTGCAGCCTGGTATCAGCCTTTTTAACCTGGACTTCATAGATAAAGACGAGGATTTTAATTGCATCTGCAGAAATAAAGTTGGTTCATTAGCATGTGTTAGATGTCTGAGTGACTTCAGATTTGAGAATGTTCATATTTTACAGCTGAGTAGATCAAATGAAGATGTTTCAGTGAATTCATTATTCATTTGTTTGCCTATAAGGAAGCTGCAGGAAAAGAAGCTCTTTCACTTATAACCTTTCACACTTAGTTGATTTTATATTAAATGTCATCACCTGAATTTCCCTTGACCTAAACCAGACTACAGAGAGAAAGTCGGTCTCATCATTCAGGTACCATGAAAATAATTTGTATCAAAAAGGATTATAGACACTGGCAGTGCATAGAACAGCGTTGGTAGCATTTTTGTCACAGATACGAGTTTAATCTTAGTGAAATAAAAGAACAATATTGAAGGTTGTAAATTTGAGATTAAAAAAAAGCAGTTGTGTGTTATACTAAGGAAATATGTAAAACGCTTAAAGCTTTAATGTGTGATACCTTTCTTTCCTACTTCTCTATCTTTTCCACTACCCCAAGCAGTACAGATTAGATTTTGTTGTTGTTGGGTTTTGGATTTGGTTTTTTGTTTTTTTTTTTTGCTCCTCTCAAGTAATTGGATGTTCTGAGTACTCATATGCTGTAATGAATTTTGTAAATGATAGATGAAAAATCTCTCTTTATAGCAAAACATAATGTTGCCTCCAATAGGAAACATCTAGTCCTGCCTCCTTTTTCAGGGTAGTGTACTGTTGTAGATTATCGACTTGCAAGAGAATTCAATTCTTTCCTTCTTTGCTTTGTAATTCTGGATTTTGAATGTGTTATCTTGGAACTGATAGAAAATACTTACTTCTCTCCTTAACCTCATTACAATACTTTCTGTATTGGGACCCCATTGCCTAGGTTTAAAATCTTTTGACAAAAAACCCAGTCAGGTCACTGCTAAATGAAAATATAATAACACTATCAAGTATTCAAAAATTAGCAGCTAAATGACAGTATAATGTCAATATCAAGTTGATACTGAGCCAGATTCTGATACTGATGAGGAAGGCTTTAGTTTTCATAGTGATACTATCAGCTTCATTCAGATTTGCTAATGACTAGTGAATACATGAGGAAACTACATTTGTGGCATTCTGTTGACCTAATCCAAACACCTATTTGACTGTCATGAAGTGGATACCATCATCAATATTATAAGCAAAAATTGTCTAAAAAACCATAAGCATAGAATAATCATCTTGGTTTTTCAAGGTTTAATATCTGAAGCCTGAGTCTTCGTTGGGAAGGGGGAGATCGAAACAAGCCCTGTAGAAAAGTCATGTATCCTGTCTCAGATTTTGTTCCCCGTTATATTGATACACGTGGGACTATTTGCATGGGTCCTGTATTTCTTCCATAACAACACCAAAAGATGGTTGAAAATCCCTCGACTTATCTTCTCTCAACTTGTCACTGACGCCTGAGAGAGTCGGGAGAGATGGCATTGTTACGAGAAAAGGTAAATGGACCTTTCCTGGTATTGCTGAAATGCTAAATTGGAACTCCTGTTGTTTCAAGCATCACCCATCAGAACACTTCGTCTGAGTATTTCAACTATTTTTTAATAGATTTATAGCCTATTCTATGTGTAAGGAAAATGGGTGACATAGAAATATCAAGTAGGTAAAATAATTGTTTGGGGTTTGTTTTGCTTAGTGGGTTTGGTTGGATATTTTAAGGAGGATATAATAAATTAAATCAGGGAAGCTTTATTCAAATCCAACTAGTACAAGACCCACAATAAGTTGAAAACACAGTGGAAAATGTAATTGTATATTGGGACTCCTTAGTAAAAACAGCTTTGAAACAGACTTTGGTGACCAAAGATTTCTATGTTTTGCTATAGGTATGGAAAAAATAAGGGCAGGTCCGGGAAGAACACTACATTTTTGTACTCAAAACGTGCATGTTGCTAAGATTTTTCATGAATCCTCACTTGTTGATGGCAGAGTAGGCATTGATATCTAATCTATCTGATTTCTTATTTAAGACAAAGCAAGAGTACATGCACCACAATAAGTAATAACCACAGAAAATAATGCAGTTTTCTTTTCTGTATGAAATAGATGCAGTAGACTTTTATGTGCAATTGTGATGAAGTTAGTTTTCCATTTGTTGTGCAGGCCTTCTGCAGCAAATTTCAGATCTTTTCTCCTAAGTATGTTTGGATAATACTGGAGGTAATACCTGTCAATATACTGCATCAAAAATAAGTGACAATTATACACTTCACTAAAGGAGTAGAGAAGTCAGCAATAGTGCACTTAAAATTCATTTAGGAGTATTGTCAATACGGTCCCAAGTGCACCTGTATTCTACTGTACTTAGGCAAAATGTAATTGATTTTTGCAGAAAACCTGCACTGGCGTTTCATACTGGGCAGCACAAGTGTATAAAAATGTCCTTTTTTTAAAGCTGTGAAACATATTTATATAGGAAAATATAAAAAGAAATTTTAGCTATGCTTTGTAGCAACTGAAAAAATCATGTCTTTAGCTGCTAAGTGGTAAGTTAGCATATACATCAGCAGATATTAGTAGATAGGGCACGTTGCAGGTGGCATTTTTTCATACTAACTTGTATCATTCTACTAAGGAGGAATTAAATGTGCAGTTTCGTCACTGTTCATTCCCTAGTTTCAATGGCAAACCAATACCTTCTGTACCAAGAATTTACTATCAGAATTTTATTTCACTTCTTTAGTACTCACTGCAAGCTAAGATATGAGTCAGATGAAGNAAGGAAAACACAAAATCAAGTACACCATGTGTTCACCAGATTTACAAAAAATAAAAATAAAAATGTGTAGGTTTGTACTGGGGCTTTTTTCACTGTAACAGAATGCCATGGCCACAGTCCAAGAATTCCTACACCATCTTAGGAGGTAGAGTCACCAGTTGTAATGTCAGAATTGTAGAACTCAACCTTAACTGTTTATTATGGAAGGATTCTCAGAGGCACAAGGGCAGGAACATGGTCAGCTCTCACTGAAATGCAATCAGTCATAGGTGCTTAATGCATGTAAGAATCTAATCCAATAAAGCTTAGAGTTTCTTTTTCTAGGCACATTTCAGGTGGAAGAGCTATGCCAAGGTGCCTCAGCTAAAACTGACTATTAATATCATCCCATAAAGTAGCCATGGAAATGCCATACTATAAGTAGGGTTAATTTTCTGTGAAGGAATTTCTTTTACACACTATGTAGGCTCAAAGTCTGGTTATTTCAGCTTATACACATTTGAAGTTGAGAACATCCAGAGTTAATGTCCCATGTGAAACAATGTTGGTAAATTACAGAGAATCTAGAAGAGAACAGTAATGAGCAGATTCTGGACAAATAGAAAGATTTTGTTTTGTTTTACGTATAAAAGAGTGAAGGAAATCACAGGAGTCTTTCAGCATGTGAAAGGCTGTTAAAAAATTTCATAGTAATCCACCATTTTTCCTGCCTTTGGAGCTTTTAGGAAGAAGAAATAAACGTTGCAGAAAAAATGATTTATATTGAACTGTTAAAGAACTTCCAAAATGTAAGGTCAAGAATTGAGCAAGCTTTGTAAGGATATTGTATGCAGTCTTTTCCATTGTAACTTGCAAGAACTATTTGCACCGGAGTCTTACCTACCTGAAATGGTCTTAAGGTGGCAATACCTGATATTGCCAAAAATATTTTTCAAGGCAACCATCTAGTTTTTTTGTGTTATCATTCTTTATGGGTTATTTTACCTGTTAGGGTAAACTGATGGTTTTCTATAAAAATATCATTTCTCTGAAGCAAGTGTATAGCAAGTGGTTTAGTAAAAACCATATTCTAACTCTGTAATTCGACTTTATTTCCTTAGTTCCTTTGCTTTGTGCTTTACTACATTATATAATACATTACTACCTTATATAATTCTTCTGTTAATACAAACATAGGAACTATGCCACATGTAAAAAATGCCCCTTGGCATTTTTAGTTAGAAGATTAAAAATTCTGCTGATTTGTTTTAAAAATTGAGTGAATGTAGAATCTTAGAATCATTAAGGTTGGAAAAAAACCTTCAAGCTCATGAAATCCAACTTTTTACCAAATATCACCATGCCCACTAAACCATATTACAAAGTGTCCACTAGTTTTTATTAACACTTGCAGGGATGGTGACTCCTGCACTTCCCTGGGAAGCTTGTTCTGATGCTTAACCACTCTTTCAGTGAAGAAATTTTTCCTGATACGCAACCTGAACCTCCCCTGGAGCAGTTTAGGCCTTTTCCTCTTGTCCTGTTGCTAGTTGCCTGGAAAACCAGATCGACCCCTACCTTGGCACTGCTTCTTTTCAGATAGTTCTAAAGCATAGTAAGATTCAGTAGTTACAGAGCACCTTCTTTTCTCCAGACTGAACAACCATTGTATCCTCAGCCACTCTTCACAGGACTTATGTTTGAGACCCTTCACCAGCTTTGCAGACCTCTCTGGAAACATGATCAATTCACGTTTGGTTTAGCATTGCATCAGCACACGGTGTTCTGCCAAGCAATTTGAGGCTTGAAGGTGTCAGAGAGTGGATTTAGTATAGTTTATCAAGAAGTAATCCTACTTTTCCTTATTTAGCAGATAATGGTGAAAAACTCAAGGCCAGTTGTCCTTTTTGACAAGCTAAAAATGGGGAAATTTTAAGTTCTTCCAACAGGTGTCTCTGAAAAAGAATATTATGATTTTCATTTTGCATCATTTACAGAGCTTGTCCTATGTCCTAAGGAAGTTAATGGATACAGCTGAGTACTGAGGTGGTAATCAATGGTTTTGCTAGGGGAATTTTCAGGGGAACTGTAAGAAATAAGTTTCTGAAATAAAAAATTTCACCTGTGTATTAAACTATCTATAGAAAGCTCGCCTTGACTTGAAGTTTCATTCAAAAATCAAAATCCAGACTGAGACCTCTAGGTCCACAAAATACTTTCCAATGTACTTTTTCATGTATTAGTTCTGTTTCAAGTGAACCAAAGACATAATAATAATAGATTTTTCTTTTATCTGATGTTTCTTTCTTTTGATGCTTTTGTTTCACTGATATTTTACATAATATTCATATCAGCTTAAAGAGGTAGTTCTCTTTTATGGAGAACAGTGGATCTTCATTGCAGCACTTGAATAGCAGGCTGAAATGTTCAATATGTTCTTCATACTGTAATGTCTTATTCGGTGAAAGGATTATTCAGGCTGCACAGAGTGATCAGTCTTGAGTACAAGAGGATGAAACAAAAGGAAGTCAGCACATTCACTTTTCCAGTCAGTCCATTCATTTAAACCTTTTCAAGACCTTTTTGGAAAATCTTGCTGAACTTAACTGTTTGACAGACTCATCCTTCAAAATGAAATCATTAATACCATGCCTTCCCTGCTGTTAGAAAGAGCTCAGAAAGGGCATCTCACATTGATATCAGCAGTACAGTTTTGAACTGTTCTTTGCTTGTATAGATGAAGATGAAAATTGAGATAGAGAACACTTTTAAACATGCTGATACTCCTTTCAATATATGTTTCCTTTTGTTTTAATAACCATACCACATTCTTTCATAAGGATCAGAATGGAAAAATTTTGAGGATAATCTCTTTAATTAATCAATTATCTTTCAGTGTTAACTGTTAACCTACTAATAATATCTCAGAAATTTCAGAAAGTAGGGGTGTAATGAGAGTGAATTTTAAAGCCTTAGTAGAGGAATAAAGTTTGTTATGAATTGATTAGCCTCTGGTTTATTTGTGTTGCCTCCAGATTCTTATTGAAACTTTTTTTTTAAGGTACTGTAATTAAGAGCAAAATCTAAAACTTACTTATGACTACAAATTTATATTTTAATCTTTCATTTAGACCTATACTGAAGTCAATGAGTGACACTAGAGCAAATCTTGTTCAAATAAAATTGAAAAATACATGCCTTTACTCTGATTTATTTTTTTTATCTTTGCATTATAATCTCAAATACTATTGTCAGTGTCTTTAAACTTTAGAGTCAAATCAGCCTAATCTTTAGGTGACGAGGCATTGTTGGAAAAAGAAAATGGCTTTGAAGTAATATCTGTTCGGAGACAGAACATGAGCTGAAATTTCTAAGGCAGTAAACTAGCCTTAGGGCTTTGATAGGGTTTTGAGAGGGTTTGAGAAAGGCCCTACATTTCTTATTGCATAATTATTACTACCATTCAACACCATTTATTCTTCTTCCATTATTGAAGGAAGTCTTTTTTTGTAAGAAAACCAGAGCAAGAAATTATGTACTACTGATACTCTGTATTCTAGATTCAGCATAGTTCATAGACTTCTCTTACAGCAAATCATGTGCTATATGTATGTGCCTGACACTAGTTTTCTGTCTCTTTCCTGATCTTTTTTTTTTGTTTTGTTCTTATAATCTTAGATGGCTTGTAACAGCTGGTTCATGTGTTAAGAATCACCTGAATGAGCTTTTCAGCCTGGATGATGGAACTTTATACTGGAAAATTATTTCTCTACCCTTGAATGTCAGGAATCTTTGTATTCATATGTTCATATGGAAATACACTTTCTTCAGCTCTGTTGATGCATAGCAGCATGTTCTCTAGTGTCTATGACTTGTTGAAGTGTGAATATCCACAAATATTAGGAACTCTGTAGCTGAAACCCTTCAAGTCTGAAAATGTCTCAAGCTTCTCATTTTTAATGGAAAAGGATGCATTTACATTTTTTTACAGCTTTGCTTTCAGTGAATACTTGTACTTCCATGAAGAGCAAGGACTTGCATGGTCTGAGTGGAAGAAATATAGAGAAAAAAAATATGTGTATGTTTGAGAGACAGTTTAAGAGAATGTGCCTAACATTAGTTATATATTTTACCTACATCTGCTACTATGGTACTTAATAAGATTTCTTAATACATTTAGTCATTTGAGAGCTGCTTTGACCTTATATGTAGTGGTTTTGGCAGTGTGCAACTTATGATCATGGACTGGTAGATGGTGTCAGGGAGCAGAATGATCCCCCTGTTATCCAGGAGGAGGCAGTCAGAGAACTGCCGAGCCACTTGGATATTCATAAATCTATGGGACC
>VWZS01001729.1:5800-37061 GCA_013397075.1 Rhabdornis inornatus | reverse complement strand
TGGTGTGGCTGGACAGTGCCCAGGCAGAAAGGGACCTGGGGGTGCTGGTCAACAGCCGACTGAACATGAGCCAGCAGTGTGCCCTGGTGGCCAAGAAGGCCAATGGCCCCTGGCCTGTGTCAGGGACAGTGTGGCCAGCAGGAGCAGGGAGGTCATTCCCCTGTACTCAGCGCTGGTGAGGTCACACACTGAGTGCTGTGTCCAGTTCTGGGCCCCTCAGTTTAGAAAGGACCTTGAGACACCTGAGTGTGTCCAGAGGAGGCAACAAGGCTGGTGAGGGGTTTGGAACACAAACCCTGTGAGGAACAGCTGAGGGAGCTGGGGTTGTTTAGCCTGGAGAAAAGGAGACTCAAGGGTGACCTTATCACTCTCCACAACTCCCTGAAAGGTGGCTGTAGTCAGGTGGGGTTGGTCTCTTTCTCCAGGCAGCAGCTGACAGAACCAGAGGACACAATCTCAAACTGTGCCAAGGGAAATACAGATTGGATATTAGGAAAAAGTTTTTTACGGGAGGAGTGATAAAGTACTGGAATGGTCTGCCCGGGGAGGAGGTGGAGTCACCATCCCTGGATGTGTTTGAAAAAAGATTGGATGTGGCACTCAGTGCCGTGGTTTAGTTGAGGTGTTCGGGCATGGGTTGGACTCAATGGTCTTGAAGGTCTCTTCCAAACTAGTGATTCTGTGATTTTGTGATAATGAAAGTAATAGTAAAAGGTATGCTTGTCAGTACTTGTAATTTCATTTCTCTTTAAAAAAACACTCTTCTAAATCACCAGTGAGTTATTTCACACTCATGTGCCTGCTTCATTCATCTTGCCATCTTTAGTGGCAGGCAAGAGAACATTAGATAATTACTGGTGAAAGCTGTTCTCATGTGCATCAGCAATGGAGAGAGGGGGATGACTGAGTTGTGATCAGAAGACAAATTTATTGAGGATACAGTGGGTTTTATAGGGTTTTGCTTGTAGGGCTCTTATATGGGGTTGTATTTTGGTAACAATTTCCCATTGGTTACACATCACATCACATGGTAAAAGTTGCACATGTTTCTTGGTCACTTTCTGCCCAGGGAGCAGTTACCTTGTGTCTGTCTCTCCCATGGTTTCTGCTTGATAAGGCCAAAGATATCAGGGCCCTTTATCAGTTCCATTGTACTCTCTGCTTTCATTTCCCATATACAATTAGTGGCACAGAAAAACTCTCATTGGGTGCAGGTGAATATATTCTACTAGGGAAAAGATCAACCTTTGGAACTTAGAGCTACATGGATAAGAGAAAGATGATGGCTATGAGGTGAGAGCCCGTCAAAGGTGTATTAGAAAATAACTGTGACAATAAAAACTGTAATTGTATTTCTGGGGAGGGCTAGTATTATCATCACCATACTTCGGCACATCAAATTTTTTTTTCCAAATAATTTAAACAAGCAAGGAAGAAATGACTCTTACTACAGAGAAATTAAACACAGACCAAAAAGCTAAAGCAAAAACACATTTGGCAAAAAAATTCAAAATTGACTTGTTGACATTTAATGTTAAATTTTGGATGACTCAAGGGAATTGACTTTTTTTTCTGAAAAGAGTATAGAATATGTAACCTCTCCCACTTCAAGAGCTGAAGACTGGGATCTTAACATAGAATAAAACATTTGGAAAGAGCTCTGTATCAGAAAGTAGTGTCTTACCAATTAATTTGTATTATCTGGTCCTCTGCTGCCAGTGAAGTCCAATAGAAAACATTGTTTGATCTCTCACAAAGATAAATTGGACTCTAAATTGTTAGGAGTATTGGGAATATAAGGTTTGTGATCACAGAGCAAAAGAGGGTAGGAGGCACATAAGGACACATCTCTGAAGAAGACCTCTCGTTTTGAGAAAAATCAATAGGCAAAAAGGACAAAAGCTGCAGTTCAATCAACTTACGCTTTGTGTGCTCTTCCAGAAGGTCAAATCCACACCAACCTGAAATCAGGTTTTCTTTCTAAAATAATTGATACTTACTTTCATCAGTTTCCACTTTCAAATAATATATATACTATGCTACAAATTGAGTTTCTTATTGAACACTTCATGTCTGCTTCCAGCAGCAGTCCTCTGCATCATGTAGCTCTCACAGAAAGTATTTTTGAAAAATTATACCATAATTGGAGTTTGTTAGATAAACTAGTGCATTAAAAAAAAAAAAATCTGCACCTAAAGAAGCATGCACTTTATTTTTTTTTCCTAGCCTAACTGAAAAGGAGCAGTTGTCTATAGCCTTCTGAGTATATTCTTAACATTAGATTACTCTACAAAATAAAAATAAACATTTTCTATCATTTTCAAGCTGGTCAAATTTTCTTGTTAGCAAATTGCAAGCTGCTTAATTTTTCAGGAATGTTTTCTGGAAGTGGTACTGCTTCCATGAGCCTACAATTTATATGTGAGATCTGCAGGGTGAAGAAGATAGTAACATGTTTAGGCATGCAAAGGCACAGCTACAGTTTTCTCTTTTGTTTTAATTAAAGATTCATTTTTATTAATTTTCAAAAAACCCAGGTTTAGTTAGAGGTTTATACTAAATCTGTAGTTTCTAAGCTTAAAAATTACAGTATCAACATTGTCCATGAAAAAATGTGTCATTCTATGGGACTTAATAAATAATAAACCACAACTTGTTTGTTTAAAATACAGGTAACCAATATGGACATGTTGCAGTGCTTCTATATTAAGAATAAAGTGAAACTAGATTCACTATAATTGTATTTAAATACCTCAGTTGAAAACATGCTTTTCAGTTTGGTTTATGAAGACCAAGGGGGCCATACTAGGAATCTTGCGAATATATAACAGATATTTGTGAACTATTTGCAATACTTACTCTTTCAGTAAATGACACAAAGAAGTATTTTTTAAATTACTCAATAAGATAATTTCTTCACTATCAGTCCCATTTTTTAATAGTACTGTATCAATAAACATCTTAGTTATTTTGTTGCAATTCCTTATCTCTAAATGAAACTATCATTTCCTGTAAAAAAATTGTTTCCGTTTACTTTGCCACTAATGAATTCTTATCACCTGCTTCAGTGGCTAGAATTTTTTTGCTCTCTATCTAGATTACTTGTTCTCAGACTGTGATTTTTGAACCATTAATGATCTGTGACCTCCGAGCCTCAAAATAAAATGATCTGTGAGCAGAAGCTATTTAGGTCTGGAGAGTTGGAAAGCATACCAAGTCTTTCTTCAATAAGTATTGTGCAGAATGAAGAACGTGGAGAGCACATGAGAGTTTCAAAGACACATATCTTCATTTTCCATTTTGGGGAAATAATCAGTTTTTCTTGTCAAGTAGCAGGACAATTCATTTTTTTTTACTGGAAATATTGTGCAATACTCTGCTTTTGTTGTTTTTTTACATTTAGTGTATTTTCATTGAATTTGGTATGAGTCTGGCTTGGAGTGATTAATGAAGACATTTTTTAAAAAAAACTAATGTGTTATTACTGGACTCAGTTTAAACTAACTTCTTTCCTGAACTGTAGGCAGGGCTGATTGGTAAGAATGTATTGTTATAAATAGAAAAGGGATTGACTCTCTGTTTCACCCATCAGCCACTGAAAGTAAAATGTTTTAAATTACTTGACCCCCATACTGCTTTGTACTACATTTTCTGGTGGCTTTAGGGCTTCAGCATTTCTATTTTCTTAACAATTTTCATTGTCTTAGCAATGATGATAAAAATATAGTTCTCTATGTGTCATCTTACACAGAATTATTGCATTTTTTAATATTCTAAAGTGTGGCATTTTAAAATTAAGATTCATTAAGAATGAAATGCTTTATGTTTTTTAAAATTTGGTGGATGAACTCTCCCCCAAACTAGGTTTTTAAATGCCCGTGGACCCAATTTCATTATATGCTTCCTCTCTGATGAGCACTGATCTCAGAAGGAAATTTTTTTTCTCACAGTCTGCTTAATAGTTGCTGATGCCCTTTCATTTATCAGTGTGCTGAAATTATTTCTAAAAAAATACTTATTTGTACTGAACTATTTCTATACATAATAAATATTAACATCAAAGCAGTCGTTTATAGGTTTGGGGACTAATGTGAAATATGGCAAATATTAAAAAAATGTTCCATCTATGTTGAAGGGATTAGTACTGTTATTAAATTATGGACTGTGAAGAGTGAAGATATAGGTCATACTTTAATCTTCTGTAAATTGTTTTTTTCTTCAGTGTATCTATGCTTATTAGCATTTCTCAATTATCTGTCCTACTGAACTTGCCCATTATAGAAGAAGGCATTATATAATCCACTACCAGACGAGCAGTTCTTGTGGATGGTAAAATAAATTTCTTGTGTTGGAAGTTGGCCATTCTATCTCCACATACTTTTAAAACCTATGGTGATATACAGTCAGATATGTAATAAATTTGAGTATGAAATTTATTAAATTATAACATATTTTCCACTGCAGGTGAAGTGTGATCAATACTGGCCAAGCAGAGGCACAGAAACGTATGGATTAATCCAAGTGACCCTTTCAGACACTGTTGAATTGGCAACATACTGTGTTCGTACATTTGCACTTTACAAGGTATATATACTTACATATATTTACTATATACTTTTAAATCGAAAGGCTGGCAATTTTTTCCCTCCCCTCCTATTCCTTCCTATCACCAACCTCCCTCCTGCCACCTTGTCCTCCTTCTTCCTTTTGCTTCCTGCCTTACCTCTGTGCCTTTTTCCCTTACTTCCTATTCCCTTTCTCCCCATCCCCTCATTTCACTTTTCTCCCTTGTTTCCTTCTAACTGCACTGAACATGGAGACTTCTACAGAGTACATTTTCCTGATAGCATGAAGTTTTGTAACTTAATGTAGAGCTCTCACCATGAAAACCCTGAATACTAACTAGGTCTGTGGCACTTGTGGTGCACAGTACAGTGTACAGTACAGTTAAATATCTTACATTGTTTGAATCTGTAATTTGGATTTTTGCCCTGTAGCCTGAATTTTTTTGCTTGCTGGCACCAAATACTTTAAACAATTTTCACTGGTATATATGCTTCTGCAGTTGTTTCACTGAAAAGTGCTGATATTATCCCAAGTAGCAGTTTTGTCATGAAACTTTTAAATTTAACAGAATGGCTCAAGTGAGAAAAGGGAAGTGAGGCAATTCCAGTTCACTGCCTGGCCTGACCATGGTGTTCCAGAACACCCAACACCGTTCTTAGCTTTCCTGCGACGAGTCAAGACTTGCAACCCACCTGATGCCGGACCTATGGTTGTGCATTGCAGGTAAGCCCAGGAGTTTCTTCAAAGCATGTTATATTGAGGTTACTGCTTTCAGTTTTGTTGCAGATTAAAAGTATGATTTTCTTTCAAATTGACTTCTGAGTCTGTCAAAGAAAAAGATGGTTGCACTGCAAATCAAAGACCTGAGTATGGCATGCTAACTTGGATAGACTAGAATGATTTTATTTGGTCTATGCACAATTAATTTAATTTTAGAACATCAAAAGATCTCCAGGGAGAATGTCTGCAGGGAGAATACAAATGTACCTGTGGCATTCAGAATGTGACGTGAAAAAGGAAGGAGATGATACTGGCTTAAGAGCCTAAGTGTTGAAGAAAGTGTGTTTTAAGCAATGAAACACTTTTTGAAATTATTACTTATATTGTGTGAGAAAGTAGCAAACATGAGAATTAAGATAGACAAATTCAAAGTTTCCTTGAAAAGAGGTAAGATCTGAATCTGTATTCAAGGTTAAATCCTCAGTTTAGGAATTTAAGGAGCTGAAAATGCAAAGGAGGTATCTGGGGAACAAGCTGAACCCAGTTGCAGGGAAATGGGTGCTCCATGTTTTTTTGCAAAGTAGCAAACCTTGTCAGTCATTGTAAGGTATGAATTAATAAAATTGAAAGAAAAAAGTCAACTGCTCTTCTTGTTTTGGGGCTAAGGAAAATTAAGAGGAAGAGATACATCTTCTTTGGAACTTGCTGAACAGATCTTTGAGACAGCCTTAAAATCTTGTTGATAAGTACATTATCAGAATATATGTACTAACTCTGGTAGAAATAAACTCCAAGATGAGTTCCCTCATTCCAGGGCTATATTGTCATACATTGTATAGCTTGCTGTGTAGCCCTTTTCAAAGCAAGTTCCTAACATCACTGTTTCTTGTGAACTTAATTTTGGAATACCTTCAATTAGTAAGGCTGAGAGTTACTACACGTGGATTGCTGAAGTTACAAATGCTTAGCATATTTGAAAATCAGTCTTGCTTTTGGCATCCAAAACCTGAGGAATAGTAATTACAATATAGTACTATGTCTAGTTCTGACTTCTCAAAATACTGATAACCCAGCCATTGAATCTGATAATTTAAGCATAAAGTGATTGAAAGAGGCTCCTGTATACAAGACAGAAGAGTAAATTCAACGGGAACACAGAATAAGCAAAACTTAAATGTTGAAAGGCACAGACTGTTTAAAAAATACCAGAGAAAATGGAACACAGATATTAAATGTTTATTGAAACACCAGGATTAAAAACGTGGAATAATTATAAATAACAACACAAATATGTTCATAACATTTGGTGAGCTTTTCTTTAATGGAGACAAATCCTTTTGTACTTGCATTTACAGGGTCTTAAAACATTTTGATTATTGTCTAGGATTTTAGATTTCCTCAGATAAAATTTCATTAGCTTGATCCATATATAGCATACCTCCAAAGTTGCTCAACAGTGAAGATGCTATACTCTAAATCAGAACCAAACTTAATGGAAGAAATTAATCTTCCCACTCTGGAAAATCTCTTAATATAACAGCCTAAATTACCACAATGCAAAAATAGGCAAATTAAATCAGTTCTTACAGCTAGTCATTGGAAAAGATGAAATAAAATGCACTGCTTGTTATCACTCACTGGTACTGATGAAGTACCATTATTCACCAAGGACATTATTTTCTCTTTGTCATTAGTTTTGCTTGCAGATTTCATCGAAAGTGGTTGTCATGTTAGGTAGTATGATTTTATGCCTAAGGGACTTTTTAAACCCAAATTCCTATTAATTTATTTATCAATAATTTATCTGCAATAAGCATAATCTGCTAAACATAAGCTTTTTTCCTTATGTGTAGTTACTTGAGACTAGGATTTCAGTCACTTCAGACAACCTAACCTCTAGGAAACAGACTTTCACATGTCCTATTATTTTAGCAAGGCTTTGAAATTCCACTCCTAACAATTTGTGTATGAGCAGAATTAATGAGACCAGGTTTCTGAAAAATTTAAAAATGTATGTTTCTGTAATTAAATCAGGCTGGACATTCAGCATCAAGTGCTCTGGACAGTCCAAAGTTTATGAATGTGCTGATTAACTCCACAATGTAATGTGTTGACTATCCAACTCATAGACTAACAAGAAGTTACTAAAGTGTTTCTCACAATAGTAATGTTAATGTGTCACTTTTCAGGCATACTGTAGCAACATGCTATTCAGAGATTTGTATTGACTTATTATTTTGCATTCAACCTGATTTTCTTGGGGCTGTCTTGTGCAGGGCCAGGGGTCAGACTTCAGTAATCTTTGTGGGTTCCTTCCAACTCAGGTCTTTCTATGATTCTATGGTTGTTAAATTGGTTTTTAAAACATCAAAAACCAACTATAGAGCATCACCACAGTATTTTTAGGCTAAAAGATATGTCTTTCATACAGCAACGTGAATATTCTTCCCATTTGGTTTGAAATTAAAGTATTGGACATGTCATTTCAATCTCATAAAAAAAGAATTTAAAGCAGATAAAGTTTTGCACATTACCTTGTTTTTTCATAAGAATCTGCTTTCCTCTTTTTTTTTCCTTCTCTTCTCCATTGCTCACTTCATAAGTTTTTCCATTTCAGTCTTTCTTTTGCTTATTATAAATCATTTAACACTTGTATCAATTTTTTTCTCTCCAAGTCTGGATTGATCCTTATTCTGTAGACCCCATTAAGTATATTCTAGTTGTGTCTTTTGATTCCATTGTTTTCTCAAGCTTATTTCACTGTTGATATCACATTGTTGAACCATTTAATGAAATATGTTCCTACCTTTCTTAGTATTTTTCCTGAAGTAAGATTGTCATTCTAATGTTAATTGTCATTCTAATTTTTCCAAGCATCT
Organism: Rhabdornis inornatus; assembly: GCA_013397075.1. NCBI lineage: Eukaryota > Metazoa > Chordata > Aves > Passeriformes > Rhabdornithidae > Rhabdornis > Rhabdornis inornatus. Next base: position 28,896 of record VWZS01001729.1, on the reverse strand, counting down.
CCTTTAACTGCCCTCTACTAGTTGCTATTCCTCCACTGAGATATTTTTCTGTTCTCGACAAAGTTCTTGGTTTTCATTTGTTCCTTTCCTGTCCCCTAGTCTGCCTCTGCAATATTTTTAATATTTCTCTTGTCCTTGTTCTGTATCTTGTCTGTCATTGTCTCCCATTTTGTGTTCAGGACTATCTAAATCCCTTTTCATTAAATTCCCCCATTTCATCATCCAGATTTAAAAAGTACTTAAGACTTTTCTAACTAGAGCCAAACAATATAATGAACCATATCTTATATCCTTTGCCTATGGTAGACAGTCTTTTCAATGATATCTCGTAGAAGTAGTAATCTGAGTTTAGTTTCTAGAAGGAACACAGGATTTATAGTGGCACTTTTAAGCCATCTGAGACATCACTAATGCCTTCTTTTATATTTCTTCCAATACTTACCAAACTGTCAGAGCTCAGGAAATTATAATAATCACATGTTACAGAAGTATAAACAGAATAGGAGTTGCCTTTCAAAATGTGTTTGATAAAAAGAAAGAGTAGGCTTGAAGAATCTGTGGAAGCCTTTTTCTGCAAACTTTTAAACCATAGAAACTGAAATACAAAGCTATCAGACATCTAACTACAGAACTTAATTTTCACCCTGTGTGGGTGAGGAATACAAGAGCCAGCTGTCTGTATTTTTGTCCTTACGAAGTAAACCCCTATTTATTCTGTATTTATCAGTAGGTATTGCAAGTGGAAGGTTTAGCCCAAGCTTTTCCTTACTGCCTATCTACTCATCTGCCTTAAGACTGATCAGCAGTTGTCTTTCATTCCATTTTATGTTAAGGGATTAAATGGTTTTTCTAGTTTGCTCCATGGTTTTGTGGTACAGCTAAGTGTCCAATAGAGAATCAATATACCGGAATATCCTTGACATTGATTCTTGATTCTTGGTTCACGAGTGGCCCCATACCAGTTTGTATCAAAGCCTCATTTTTTGGTAAGCCATTTTAATATCCTGTTCCTAGGAAATGGTTTTTGCATGTGTGAAGAAATTACTTAATAATTACAATGTGCTTAATGGGAAGAAGTCTGAGCTGAAAACACCTGACTACTGAAGAACTCGCCCTGTAGATACTAGAGTAACCTCTGTTCACATAACAGTGACCAGAAAAAGAAAACTTAGTTCTATCTAGTGAAATTAACTGAGAATATACACACCACATACTACTACATTACTAAACTTGCTGAGTTCTGATAAATGTATGTCACAGCTATTGAAATGGTAATCTTCTTAATAATTTCTGTGTGATAATAGCAAAGAAATACAGAATGCTATGATCAGAGTTCCCAAAACATTGGTAATTGTATATTACAAATGTATATGCAACAGGCATCTTTGCATGTCATTTAGACATCTGCTTTTGGTAACGGTTTGGTTGTCTGTACAGTATTGAACTGGAATCTAATACAGAAGTCAAAAACATGTTGAGAATTTCATAAGGACATTCTACCAGTCAGAGCTCTTACTTTGGCTGTGGTTTAACCTCAGCCAGCAGCCAAGCCCCACACAACTGCTTACTCACTCCCGTACCAGCTGGATTGGAAAGAGAATCAGAAGAGTGAAAGCTGGAAAACTCACAGGTTGAGATAAAAGCAATTTAATAGGAAACGCAAAAGCTGCCCACACAAGCAAAGCAAAACAAGGAATGCAGTCATTTATTGAGTGCTTCCCATGGGCAGGCAGGGCCCCATCACACATAATGATGACTCGGGAAGACAAACACCATTGCTCCAAATGTCTCCACCTTCCTTCTTCTTCCCCCCACCTTATATATTAAACATGATGACATATGGTCTGAAATACCCTTTGATCAGTTTGTGTCACCTGTGTCTCCTCCCAACCTTCCTTGAGCTGTACTACACACTGAAACAGAGGCAAGAAGTCTGTGAAGAAAATAAGTTCTCCCCCAGCCAAAACAAGCACACTTGTGCAGAAAAGTTGGCAGGATTTTAAGTGGAAAAGGTAGCTGAAATATATTCACAGATACGTTAATTTTAAGGGAAAAAAAGCATAGATCATTGCTGAAAGAATTATGGAGCACCAAGGGAAACATCAACGCCTAATCTAAATGCAGATTTTTAAATTTAAGTAATCAGATATTTTGTAAGGACTACCTCCATGAAAAGGTGTAGTTGTCATAATATAAATGCATAATTCCACTGTACTCTTTTCTGAAGAAAAATCATAAAGTTTTCTGTCCATATCTGCCAGGGAAGATACTTCAGTAGTGCCTCAGTCAAGGTTGAGTTAAATTTTCCATGATCCTTATTCTCAGCATGAGATTTGGAAGAGAAAAGCAGATAAATTAAAACTGAATAAAAAAACCCACTATAAATGAAATTTAGCAATCCCATCCTGTTCATAGTTACTTTACACATTACACAATGTGTTCAAATCTTGATTGGCTTGTTTAGAATAACTTGTCTGAAGATTTTTCTGTTGTGGTTGAAATAGTTGATGCACATAGATGCTTTTTCATTTACAGTTATGTTTTAAGATTACCCTTCCAGTCCCTTTCCACAGAAGTTGAGTAGTACCACAATCCCACTGGTCTTTCTGCATGACTTACCCTAATTTGCAGAGCTGATCTATAAAAAACTGTTTCTTTAATGAAAAAACTTAGGTTTAAATCCTAGGATTCTGCACTGGTGAGACTCTCATGTGTGGTCTAATGATAGTGGGGTAAACACACGTTTTTTGTTTGAAGTTGGATTAGTGCGGGCAAACAGGTGCTAATCAGATCACAATAAACCAATACTGGAGGGTGTTTGGAATTTTATGCCACAATGTTTTCAAAACATCACAGAAACTTTAGTAGTTGGTTCAGTAACACTACCTAAAAGCTTAACGTGTTAGTGAATCCCATATGTTTGAATCTTTCTTTTAATACCAGCACCAAGGGGCATATCTCCAAGATACTTTTTCAGGCTTTGGCAGGTACTGTTAATGCTGCTATTGCTAACAAAAAAACCTTGGATGTTTGGAGGAATGGGACTGTTTTAAGTAAATCTCTGTCTAACTACACTAACATAACCAGTTAGCAAAGTGAAAAACAAGATAATTTTTAAGAAATAGCAAAACACTGGATGATATTCTATTTCCTAAAGTAGAATATTTACCTAATTTTTCTTCAGTGCTTGTGAATAAAAAATAGAACATTTAAGAAAAAAATATACTTATCAAAGGCAATGATTTTCCAGTTGTATTTCACTTCTGTATTGTTTGAATTGCTTCTTTTGCCACAGGCCTTACAAGTGCTCATTTTTTAATCCTTGCAGTGAGTAGGTTGCAGATGACTGCCTATCCTTTTTCATGGTGGGGGAAAAAAACCTCCTCAGTACATATTCAGAAATAGCACAAGTAAGATTGAAAAATACTAGACTCTTTCTCATCCCTTCCCTTTCTCTGTCCTGAGAACAATCCAGGACCCTTCCTAACTTCCTTGGACAGCTGAAAGCTCTAGACAGGAAAAGACAGTGAAAGTATTTTAGTATGACAAGTATTTTAATATCATAGATATTCTAATTTTTCTCTGCTTTACCCACATGTCTTTGTCCAGAAGTTATTGAGTTGCTACTGTGTATTAAACTGTGCTGGGTATCATCCCTGTAAAAAAACACTGTAACACTGTTTACTCTTCAGCTGTTAGCTGTGGATCACTGTACATCTCATAAATATTTTCTTTTCTCATAGTCATTGTTCATTAATAGAAAGCAGAGAGAGATAAGATTGTTATTAGACTCTCATATTGAAAAGATGTACAGTTGGTGATCCTGCATAAAATATTTAGATCATCTTAATATAAAAATATAGCAATAAGTTAATGTCCATGTTTTTCCTTATATTTCATCTGTATTAATAGTCTCAGCAACTCAGACCATGCAATCAGAGTAACTGACTGGGAGTAGTTTCATTTCTACACATACCTTTATTCTTAGAAGTTATTTCATTTCAACATATAGAGGATAAGGCTTGCAGTGTTTATGCCTTGGATGCTTGATATTTGTTTAAGGAAGTGGAACTGGATTCACCTGATTTAGGAAATTTTGGATGGCTTCTCTGTGTTTGATCAATTGTTGGAATTGCAGAATCTACTGGAAAAAGAGAAAGAGTCTAGAAGAAAAGTTGATAAAGGCTAGATGGAAGAAATTGTTATCTCAAGACATTCCTCGGTGATTTTGTAATGAATGGTATTACACACATGGACAGGAGATGTCACAAATAGAGAGAAGTTTGGATTTGCCTTCATATTCTGACCATAAAAACTTTCAAGGCTGTGAAAATGCAGATTCTGGAAGCCTTACAGTTGAAGGCCCTGGATATTTTATGCTGAAGAGCTCTCATGTAATTACTGGGATATGTTCAGGCGAGTGTACAGACAAAAGGTAGCATCTCCATCTGTATGCTGATAGAGAGAGGGATGAATGAGTAATGCTTGATTTTCTTTTCTCTGTTTCAAATTTGAGTGTCACTAGTTAGAATCATCTTGATAGCAAAGATACCATTCTCCAACACATCTTTCTTCAACTTAACAGTGTTCTTATTAGCTCAGGTCTTTCATTTTTTTCCTTAAATTTAGGTACTTACGTATGAAAACCTGAACATGACATGAACGTGACAAGAACTAGCATGCCACAGTTAATGTGATGGTGTGTGGGGTCCTTTAAAATTGGCCTTGATAGGTTTTTTGTTAAAGTAGGAAAATACTATGCTATATTATCTGTAAATCCTCCATGAGATGTCAAACACAAGCAAACTGATGCTGATCCACTTTTTTGTCTTCAGTTAGAAACCAGTTCTGCACAGCAAACAAGCCCTTTCTAAAATCTGAACAGTAGTTGCTGTAGTATATGCTTCCATTGTTTATAAGCATTAAAACCCAGATTGTATCACTGAAACCGTTATTAAAATTTGAAAATATATAAATAACAAGTAATAGCAATATTTCATCAATGCAGGTTCAAATAATGAAAAACACCTACTAGTGCTCTCTGATTAAATCTGTCATGTGTGTATGAAGCCGTATTTGGTTGGCACTTAGCCTGTGGTTCAGTGGATTATACCCCCCACTGGTGTGACTCAGGGCTGGATTATCTTTTGAAATCCTAAAAAGCTGCTGTGACTCCATAGGGCAAGATTTGTTTCTGGTAGCAGTCAGAAATCTGTAAAGGAACATAGGGAATGCTATTACTTGATAGAATCAGTGTTCTGTCTAGGCCTGTATCCTGTCTCTGACAATGGCAAATGTCAGAAATTTCAGGGTGAAGTACAAAACTCCAATGTCAACGATATTTCAGTAAAGTTTCCTCTCCAGCAGAAAGCAGTTAGTGACTTGTTTAGCCTTTCTTTATGAGGATTTCAATTCTTTTCCCCTTTATTCCTCTAGCTATCTAGAGAAACTGGTGGATATTTTTTTGCTTATATTCATGACTGTACACACATTTCAAAGAAACAAAACCAGGCAGTATGATTATCTTTTTCCTTTTTTAAGTAGTTTCACACATATACATTAGAATATATTTATTTACCTTTAATTTAAATGTGTCCCTTCATTTCACTAAATGTCTTTGGATATAAGGATTAAAAAATGTGTTATTTAATGCTGTTTTACATGCCTTCAACTTTTCATTGAGTTCATCCATCGTAAAAAACTGGACTGGCAAAATATTCTAATATCCATTCCAGTATTTCTTATGTGGAGGGAGGTGGAAGGGAATCCTCACATCCTTGACATTTTTGCCAGCTGTCTATGTTCCCTCCTTTTGCAACATACTCTTTTTTGGTAACCTGAGTCAAAGTAACTATTCTCTGGGGATTTTTTTTTTTAAATAATAAAAAGGCAAAATAAGGCAGTAAAAATAGTTTCATTATGCCACATTTTTTTGTAAGTTGCCCAGTGGACATACTGAGGCCTGACTTTGATTTGGCTAACAAATGGTTTCAATTGAGCAGGTCTGCTGAAGACTGATGACTCTTTGCTGGGCGAAATAACCTGCCCCTCATTAAAATGTAATAATTGTCTGTAAGATTTTTTAACAATTGCAATGTCTGTTCCATGTGTTATCTCAAATTACAAATATGTTGGTGCTGATAATTATTTCCATATATATATTATCATGTCCTACAAGGCCTGTAATTTCCTTTGACCTAAGCTGTAGTTTGGTACATTATTTGATCAGCACTCTTAGTGAGTCATTTTATCCATATGTATTTAGTTAATTGGTTATTTTTCTCCCCACCCATGTTTATATATAATATACTCTACAAAGGAAAAGGAAATCTGACTGCTTGCAGCTGAGTCTAGTAAAAGAGCAATTAGGTTCTATCAGAGCCAGCAGCTGTCTGTAATGAATTCTGAATTAAAATTATGAGTGAAGAAAATAATCCAGCCATCTGCAGGAAATGTGAAAATATTTTTATAACCCAATAGCTGAATTCTGGAAAGGGGTATCTCTGAGATTTCCCAGCTGTACCTACATTAAATTCCGAAATATCCATAGACACAGAGTATGCTGGAACACATTGCATCAACTTGGCTACCCGGCATGTTTGGCTAACTTCAAACAGGCTGTATTTTTATCTAAAGTAATCAGCATGAAAGTCTCTTTAAATCCTCTCCCCGTGTCTCTAGAAGTAAAATGCAGCTTTAAAAATAGTCCTGTTATCTTTTCATGGAGGCTTTCCAATCAGTATTCTGCCCTGAATATTAATCTTTCTTCATTTTTCATACTTTTATAAACTTAATTCAGGGTCTCATCAGTTATTATCAGATTTTGTAAGTGACTGCTGTTCCAAGTAAATTCTGCATTGTGATGTCTATTTTTTTCATGTGAATTTTAAAAACAATTTTAATGTCTTAATACTATCCAAGCTCCTTCTACAGCTACCTTGAAACTTCTACACTAAAACTTCCATTATTTCCATTATAACTTGCCCACAATTTTTGCTCCTAAGTTCAAAATCCTGGAAAAAAAAGAAAAATATTAGTGTCTAACCTCTAAATGACAAGTTGTGACTAAGAAATACGAAATGCTTAGTGGTATTAACCTTTCACAGCCTGATTTTCTGTGTTACAGAGAACTCATGTTGGTATAAAGATTTCAGAGGTTAAGAAATGTTGTAACGAGTACCAGTAATCAAGCTCTTTAGCAGTCAGTGGAGTATTGTCAGCTACTAAAAAGTGTATTCATTTTTTTCACTGCTTGATCTAAAAATAATAGGAATAGCCTTCATATGGGCTCATCAGAGAAGCCTCCGATTTTTTTAACTCTTGTTTTCTACTGTCTAGCATGCCTAGCATCTTACTGCACTAATACTGTATGGCAACCAATTCAGTTTAAACCAAATCTAGAGGTGGAAACATCAAGTTTGTCTCATCCTCTGAATGTATCCTCTAGGTATATCAGTTTTTGATTGAAAAGGAAGAGACATTCTGAGATGGAGATCCAACACAATAGCTCCACTACTAAAGTTGTATCAGCTTTAAGTTCAGGACTAATTTACTGGTTATGTCCAAGTTTTCAGAGTAGGGGAAGGGGAGTAGGGGAATGAGAAAACATTTTTTAAAAAAAAGGACATTTGTAGACAGATTCATTAAGGGCTTTGAAAAAAAAAGCAGTGTAGAAGTCCGGTGTGGACTAAAGAGTCCTGGTGATGATGTTTTCCTTTTACTTCATACTTACCAGATGAAGTTCTGTGTCTGGATGGCAACCTCAGACTTCATCACTGTTCCATCAGTCTAAAACCCAACCAGAAAAAATCCCAAGGGCAGCTGCTCTTTAGGAAAGAAGCAATTGTCGGCCACAGTAGGAATACAAGAAGACTCTGAAACTTTAAATCATTTTAGTGGCTAGCAAGCACTTTCAAGGTCTTCCAGTTATCCAGTACTACAGAACACATTTCTTCCCACGATCTTTAATTCATTTTCAGATAGCATCAGTTCAGCCTATTCACTGATAGGCTAATAGCTCTTCTCCATGAAAATGTAATCAAAGCACAGAAAGAAATACTCAAAAGTATGAAGCTACTTCTTAAGACATTCCACCCTGAGAGTGCAAAGCAGGTTGAACTGCAAAGAAAACAACAAATAGTTGTTAGCAGCAAGCAGCATAATTTCTGTTCATTGATTTCTCTGCTGTGCTGTAATCCTCACTTTTATTTATTGATGATAGGATCACGGTGTACTTCCTCTGCTAAATAACCCAGAAATATCATTTTCTGTATTTACTACAGCTGTTCAGGCATAGATCAATCTATCTATCCATCTGTCTATCTCTCTATCTTTAATTGAAGGTAACAAGTCACAGTAAGATGTGTTTTTAAAATTAACCATAAAATACTTTCTTCTTCTGAACTCTATTTCAGTCAATTTTAGATCATTCTTTCTTTAGTGGAATGCATAATGTCAAGAAGGCATTATACAGTACAAAAAATGTATAGTATGCACTGAAACTTAACAAATATCACAGAAAAGATGTATTTAGGGTAGTTACTCTGGCAATAAATACAGAAATCAGTACATTCATATAAAAGATTGTATTTAGAGAAGTAGGAAGATAAGAAAGAGAATATCTGAGAACTGAATTAATTTTGAAATAAAAAATCACAGTAAATCCTTGTAGACTGATAAAATAGTACAGAGGAATAAAGTTTATTTTGATGTCTTTTATTTATATGTCTGAGTAATTGAAGAAATCAGGTAACATAGTGATTAAGAAAAGTATATATGGAAAAATCCTCTGAAGACCAGGATTATGGCATGTATTGTTATATATAATCAACAATTATTTCTGCAAGGAAACCATGATAAGAAAAATAAGTGGTATGAAATAAGGTCAGTGAACTTTTCAGTTTTGTATAATTTCTGCTATTCCATCTCATAAGCAGAACAATAAGAGATGTTTTGTCACCAACTATTCATGATTTCAGGAAAGAAGCAGGTAGAATAGTTATGATAATTTGTCCTTTCAAGAAAGAAGAAGCAAGTATCAAAATTAATGCTTTTCCTTTTCAATGGCATAGTTCCTGAAGGTGTCAAGTAGCTGGAGGCTGAAGTGTTGATTCAAAAGAAGAGTTCTAAGATTATCTGATTTACAGCTGGGAAATGGAATGCTTATGCCTTTTATAAGGATCACAACATCAAATTTAGACAGTGCATTTCAGTTTCTCTCCCAGGACATGAATAGAACGTTATTTTCGGAGTCCCTATCCAAATTCCAGTGAAATCTAATAAAAGGAATTCTGTAGGGGAAGTTGTGTCTGTAACATGTTGGTTAATAACCCTTAATTGATCCTTTCCTCTCTGAATTTCTTTTTGTCATACATGGTATTCCGTAACAGTGTGTTTCACAATTTAATTATGTACTACTTTAAAAATTACTTCCTGTTTGTTTGAAATTCTCATCATTTCATTTCATGATCCTAATTCTTCTTTGGCAAATAAAGAACAAGTCATTTTCATTTCATCTTCTCTATGTAACATTAATTTATGACTGGCAAGAGGATTTGAAATGCTCTAATGGAATGTCATTGTTAGAAGGTTCTCCTAAGTTCTTTTGGTTTGTTGAACATTAGTAATGCTACATTTTTAGCCTGCATGGAAAATTCAGCTTTTAAAATTATTATAGTAAATAATTATTTCCTGTACATGGGATTTGTTAGAGAAATTTTTGGGAGTTTTGATTCTCTTTGTTTTAATATTTGAGTTTGTTTGTGTTAAAGTTACAATCTTGTAAGACAGCTTCTTATCCTTGACTTCTCCAGAGCTGTACTTTGGATTAGATGAACAAATTTACTTCCTGAACATTGTTATGCTTTTGCAGGTGCATATTACAAAAAAAATATGGGCTTAAATCTGGGGCAGTTATATTTGAAGAGTTTATGGTAATACTAGAATTCTGAGAATGTGCAGACTGAAAGGAAAAATCTTACTAAAGCTCCATAAAAGAATAAATATATGAGCCTGGCTTTTGGGTTGTGACTGTCTCATGCTTTTATCTCCTACCTATGAAAACTAGGGAAAGTTCTAGACTGAACTTCATCTGCTTGTAATGAAATATTCTCCTGCTTTCCAACTTTTTTATTCCATGTTCTTTTTCAGACATTTTATGTGACTTCAGTGATAAACATGGTTGCCTCCATGCATAGCGTAGGGATGAAGAAAATTCAGTCAGTGAAGTCTTTGGTAAAGCACTGCATCCAAGAAAGTGCTGAACACCATTCTTCTTGTCTGGCATCCAGTCATAGCCACAGTGAGAAGAAAAGAAAGTCACTGTACACTTGCAGATAAATTCTCAAAAGATCTCTTATAAGCCGCTATATAATTCTTGAAGCAATCCAGTATCTCTTCTAAACTGAAATTTCAATTTACATCTTTGCACAAGGTCTTTATGTTGTTTTGATCAGATGTTTCTTCTCAAAAGGATGTTCAGTGGATTTATAAGGGGCTTTTTTTGCTGCTTCCTGGCCAGGGGGGTGATTTTCTGCTCTAATTTCCTAACCGCAAAGTGTCAAAATAATCTAAATATTGCTCTTGTCAGAACTACTATAGAATTTCTGTGGGATTGGAATCTAATCAATCATTAGAAGTTCCTCAATAAAATCCAGACCTTTTTATATATTTCCCGTATCACAAGCAATTTCATGTACTTTCAGTTTATAAATGCAAGCTTCATTCAATCTGAAACAGTAATATTCAATAAAATTTTCCCCTGATATGAGTCAAAAATGTCCTACATGGTTTTTGGTCCATATTTTACTGTCTTTGCTTCCAATTAAATGATCTGTGAATACTGGTAATTACATTGCCTTCCTTTGCCAAATTACTGAAGTATCAGTAAAGGGTCATCATTTAAGCAGCTACAAATTAATCATAAAAGCCAACCTTTAACACATCCATACAGTGATTTGAATTCAGAATGTCCCCCTTATGCCTCTTCATTTTCCTTTTTCGAATTGTAGCTATTGTAGCTGTGTTGCATCACAGGACATTAAGCATGTTTCAGCTCATGGGACTGAGTCAGTCATGATTTTAGAAATTGAAAACAAATGTTATAATACTGTAAATGACAATATTTGAAGCAGTAACAGTTTCCTAATAGGCATGTCTATTTAATAGATATATAGGTTTTTCAGATTTAAAATGTAATAGTTCTTTCACTAACTGAAATGAAAATTCTAAGTTTGACAGCAACATCAGAAGATGCAAACCAAAAGGGCAAGAAAGTCAATAACAAAAGTAGAAATAATTTGTGAAATTATTCTTATTAGCTGAATTATCATGGTTAGCAGATGAATACAGGGATTTTTTTTTTTTTATATTTCAGTGGCTTAATAGTGAGGATTGAAACTGTATGGCTTCCCAGCATTGTATCATACCATATTAAGAAGGCTGTGTTATAGTAGACAAGCAAGAGAAATGGGATGAAACGTTAGGATAGGATTCTTTTATATAATAAGCTACTTTAGTTTGGAGTTAGAAGGTATTGGGGGCAGGAAGGACACATTTCAAAGAGAAGTTAAAATCTTCATAGCACTGGTTCCATTTTTATGTGGAAAGTCAAAAGAGTAGTTGGTAGACGTACAGCTTATTTATGATGGGCAGAACTAGAATTTAGTGAACACTTTAAAAGAGTAAAAATATCTTGCCGAATAAAATGGTCCAGAGAGATGTGTGTCAGAAGCCCAGTGAAGCCAAATGCCTCCATAAATGTTGTGTGTCAGACCCTTCCTTACCATGAAAGGAGGACATAATAATGTGTTTGGATCTGCTTTCATGATCTTCCCAACTTCTGCGTGAACCTGTAGACTAGCAAATACCTTTTGTGCTAGAGTATGCTAATAACTGTTAACTCTCTGAGTTTGGTCACGGAAAAAAATAAATATACAAATGATAATAAAACACATGAAAAGAATATCTGTAAATTGCTCATTCCAGCTAAAGGTGCAATCTTTTAACTGGCTTGTGATTTTGCAGTTGTGGTCTGCAACTGTGACCGTTTTGATGTTCAATCTGAAAAATGGCATATCCACTTATAAACATGAAGTTGGAACAGCAGTTTAATACTTTATAGGAAGAACCATATTCTAGATTATTGAGAAAATCTGCACTGCCAAACTTTCATATTTCTCACTTGGCCCACACTTACTAAACTGATAAAAACTGAATGTGAAGAGTAATCATGGAAGGAATGGTTTAAAACTTGATAGAAACCAATCTGACATACAAATGTGTGCTACTTCTGTTGATTTCCATTATAGTAACAAAAAAAACCCAAAGAAAATCACAATAGTGAGACATCTTTTTGGGGTTTTATTCCATGATTTTTAGCAATGTTAATGTCAACAGTTTTTTCTGAAATGCAGAGGTTTTATTACACAAGGTAAATGAACTACAGTTTAGTTAGGATAAGCCATCATTTTGCTTCTCTTTTTTTTTCCTTCTCTACAACTCCCACTGATAAATATCACTGTTAGGTAAATATTCTTAAACTCAGAATACTGGTTAATTCTTTTCAGAGCAGCATCTGAAAAACTTGAGATTTATGCATTTGGTCTGTTAGCAGAATTCCTCAGCTCTTTGAAGGGGCTCTGCTGTCTGGAGGAGTAATCCATGGCAAAAATATATGATTAACAATATGTAAATCTGCTATCTTAGAAGGAAGACTTACCTCATGTTAGATAAAACAGCTTTCTGTTCTGTACTTCCTCCTGATCTGGTTATAAGGAAATCCAACTTGCTGGTAATTGGCAAAGATTCTTAAGGTGTCATGCAAGAAATAAATGTTTGACCTTGAATATTGATTTCAGGATGGACTTATGATATTTAGTATCTCTGGAAAATATAGAAACTGTGAGAAGTTTTGACTTCTATGTAGTTGTCCTCTAGAATCTGGGTTATAATTATTTTTATTTCTTTCTATTTTACTGAAAAAATTGCAGTTCATGGAGTTCTTAAATATTCTTAATTTAGCTAATCTCAGTCTCTTGAGGGTTTATAAACTGTTGTTTACTATAATATGTGCTTAATTTTCAGTCACTAACTGAAAAAAGTTAGGCATTTAGAAAGCCTGAAACTATCATTCATTGTTACAGGCATGATGTGATCCTGGACAGAAAAATGATGTACAAACCCCATTAAATTTTACACTTTAACTTTGTTTAGCTATATGTATGTGAGTAGTTGAAACATAACTTCGTAAAGTTCAGTCAATACGCATGGCTGCAAAAAGGTGGTCTGATTTGATTCAATACAGTTGGTGTCCAAACAGTTGGATTTTCCCCAGCCTACGGCTAGCACAGCTATCTAGTCGTGGGTCTGCATTGCAAAGACTTAACAGTATGTCCTAGCCAAGTGAAACAGCAGAGGACAGAACAAACTGTGTTAATAGAAGGCCCATCAGCAGGTTGGCAGTTGGGTGGAAAGTTTAACACCAAAATATGATAGAAATATGTAAGATTCATCTTCTGTTAGATTATTGTTTGCCAATATAAATACCTCCATAAAGAGAATAACAACAACAGCATGTTTAATGACTTAGAAATCATGCTACAAATAAAGCTTGGATTCTTAGAGGGTACATCATCTCCAGTAATTTCTATTTTTAAGAACATACATTTGGAGAACATGTTGCAAGGTGTTTTATTTCTGTTTTAGTCAAACCTGAAGCTGCAAGATGCAAAGATCTTATATAAAAGCATTCTGTGTTCTCAATTGCTTGTAATGGATGTTTAAGGAGTTTACTTATTTCAGGGTACCAACCTCTTTCATAAAAGCTGATGTTCATATTCAGAAGCATGTGCTGTTTAAATCAGCATAACAAAACTTTAAAACTTGAATGACATAAAAGTAAGCACAGTGAATGAAACAGTCAATGTTTTCTCTCCTGTGTTCATTTCTTTTAGTGCTGGAGTCGGCAGGACTGGCTGTTTCATTGTGATAGATGCCATGTTAGAGAGAATAAAGCATGAAAAGACTGTAGATATTTATGGCCACGTAACTCTGATGAGAGCACAGAGGAATTACATGGTTCAAACTGAGGACCAATACATCTTTATCCATGATGCACTGCTGGAAGCAGTGACATGTGGAAATACCGAAGTGCCAGCCAGAAATCTGTATGCATATATCCAGAAGCTGACACAGATAGAAACAGGCGAGAATGTCACAGGAATGGAACTGGAATTTAAGGTACTGGGATTTTATGTTGTGGGTAACCAAAATCAAATGGTCTAACAATAAAGCTGCTCTGTTCTCCACCAGTTGTTTCCAGTAATCAAAAGATAAAATGCACCATTAGACTAAAATTTTAAATTAGGAAGATGGTTCTTTCTAAAAAGTACAATTACGTTCTCAATGGGTGTCTGGACAAGAACCATTCGGTTGAGGGTAATTTAATCGTGCTGTTCCTTTATTGATATTATATTTTGAAATATGTGTTTGTGTAGTGGTTTTATACTGGAATTTGTCCAAATGCATTAATGGAGCAGACATTGTACTTGTATTAGGTATTAAAGAAGCTTTACAAATATTTGCATAATGCAATAGAATATGGAAAAGTAAGCCTGTGAAGTTGAAATTATTCATTGATGGCTATTGACCAAAGATTATAAAATCTGATAATGTCACTTGTCTTTGTTATACCTGGCCTTAATTATTTTAATTTGTTTTCAACAGCGTCTTGCTAGCTCTAAGGCTCACACTTCAAGATTCATCAGTGCCAATCTTCCATGTAATAAATTCAAAAATCGCCTTGTCAATATTATGCCATATGAATCCACAAGGGTATGCTTGCAGCCTATCCGAGGAGTAGAAGGCTCTGATTATATTAATGCCAGTTTCATTGATGGATACAGGTACAAATAGTGATGTGTTCTTATCTGTACTGTTTTAAAAGTTTACGAAATTGTTTCTGTAATTATGTTGAAAATAACAAAACTTAGTATTCAAATCTAGTATTTTTTTAATCTGTTCAGGGCATGTTTGATTGGGTGGTTTTTTTTTAATTTTAATGAATGGTTTGTATTTTTTCCCCATGTAATATATAAAACATTTTTAAATTACATAGAATCTTAAACATGGTATTTTTACTGGTGTTTAAGCCACTGAGAGCTCTAGTATTCTTTACGTGCTGAAAGTTAATGTTATTAGCAAGTATTAGTAATTATTAGTAACAATTATTCTGCTTAAAAGGATAGAGAGAGATAAGATACAGGAGATACACTCCATGTGACAAGGAGACAACCTATGGTCTTGGAACCCTGACTAAGACTTGACCTAACCACCGAAAGCCTTTTGCCTGTAAACAGATGTGCAGCCCACCAGCATCTTTGTGACAACATGGAGCAATATGCCCTCAGCTGGCTTAAAGCAGCTGGTTGAAAAAGGCATGAAATGGAAGTTGCATAGTTTGGCTATGTTTGCCATATTTTAGGTGTGCCTGAGTATACATATCCACAGAGATAATTTTCTGAGCCTCAGCTCATAACTAAAAATAAACTTCATCTCCACTATCACCCACAAGGGTGTTTCTGTTGCTTGAAAGAAGCAAGAACAACACAAACTGGTCATCATCTTATAAAGCTGTTGATCAAATCTTTTAACAATTTGGTGGTAGCTTCCACTTGTCGGATATTAGGACCTGGAAATTCACACTCCATTCCCAAATTTTCTTCCTGTCTTACTTTTGCTGGAGGCATCAGACTGTTGAAATGAAGTTAATAAAGAAACTGCTTGATGCTATAATTCCTAAACTTAATAGATTGTTAGACAGTTATTTCTACAAAATGAACAGCACAACTAAGTGTTTCTTAAGTGCTTTTTACAGCACACAAAATTGAGCAATTAGAGTTGCATTAAAATTTAAATAATAATGATAAAGTCATACATCATAACATTAACAGAGTAATTTTCCTCTCAAAGTTCTAAAAATAAAAAGCCATAGTTTAATTAAACAATCATAATAAGGTTTTAATGTGCTCATTATTAACAGTATATACATTTTCCCTCCAGATAATGTTTTCATATAAGCAAAGAACATGAGTATAAATCCACTTTTGTTATTAAAATAATACTCTTAATTTTCTTTCTTTTTTTGTTTTTTTTTTTTTACATAGACAGCAACAAGCTTACATAGCTACACAGGGTCCTTTAGCAGAAACAACTGAAGACTTTTGGAGAATGCTCTGGGAGCATAATTCTACAATTGTGGTCATGCTCACCAAGCTACGAGAAATGGGCAGAGTAAGTACTGCTGTAATATTCCTTTACAAAATGTTGGTTACAGCAGCTCTTTTCATTAAAAGATTTCATTGTTAGGAATATCAAAAGATGAGAATTTTGGTTCTTTCTCCTTTTGAAATAGGAGTGGCCTTTCTGGTCACTAGGTACAAGTTTTTTCCAATCCATTGATATGTTGCGATAGACCAACTAGACATGGGGTGTTTTTGTGGGACACACTGAGATCGAGGAAGTTTGCATGCTGATGTTCCAAGGTATGCAGAGAGACCATTGCTGTCTGTTGTACTGGTTTAGGGCAAATTTGGGGGAAAACCTCCGGAAGGAGCCCCCAGAAAGCAAACCCCCACGACTCCTCCCCCCACCACTGGGTTCGGGAGGAATTTTCTCAGAGAGAAGTGGAAAAAAACCTGTTTATTTAACAAGGAAAACAATCCCCAGCATACAAACAAAAAAAAACCTGAACAACACCAGATGACAGAAACTCTTTCACTGCTCTGAAAGGATGACAAACTCAGAAAGTCTCTCCTGCGAGTGGTCACCCAGTTACCGGTCTCTGGCGCTGGATATGACTGCTGCTGATCACAAAATGCAGATTCCCAGCGTTTCCCAGGTCCCCATCCGGAATAGGTTTAGATGGTATTCAAGAAAGGGAAAGGAGGGGGGGGAAAAAAAAAAAAAACAAACAGTCCAGGGAAAAAAATTGGACTGCCTAGCTAAACTAACTAATAAGCAAAGGCAAAAGCAAAAAGTAGGAGCAAGCAAGCAAGCAAAGCAAGCCAAGCAAGCAAGCAAAGCCCAGCCTTTCCTAAGCACAGACCATGGGGGAGGTGAGCCGGCTGATAACAAAACAAACCTTCACTTTCAGAGTCAGTCCTGAAAGCACAGAACATAATACCAAGCACAAACAGAACACACGATTGGGGATACAAGCACCACAACGTCACCCTAGGACAGAGAAAAAGAAAGATCTCTTATTTGGAAACTTGTCTTTTGCAGCATCTCCTAGTAAAAATGTTAGAAGAAAGTGTGGTATTTTTAGATCTGCATGTCTTCTGTGTGTTCTGTGCTGCACATTAAAGTTTCAGCCCCCAGTTTACAGTTCTAAACTCATTTCATTTCATTGGTACTCTGTCTACTGGAAAGAATGAAGCAGTCTACTATCTGGACAGGATTCCATCAAGAGAAAGCTGGCATCTGATAAGTGAAATCTGAGTTAGGCAATGTGTCTGAGAGAATAGAGATTATTCAGGACACGGCTAGTGGATGCAGAGATAGAATCATGACTGATGCTGGGGGGACTTGCTCCAATAAGCAAAAAGGAAGTAAACTAGAAGTGGTATCAAGATTTAAATTGAGATGAAAATTTTCCATTGAAAATTAGATTTAGGATAGCTCTTGTCACTGATAGACAATAAAACTGAGCAGAAGAATAAGCAAGTTCAGATACACAGCGACCAATAAGAAACCCTTTGCAATGCAGTAAAGATAATATTTTACTCTACACCAACACAAGCAGCTCCTGTTGCTGTCACTATTGGCACTTTCCAAGAGTATTATACTTAGCTGAGTAAAAAAGGGTTTATACCAGTTTATGGTAGCGTTCTCAAGTAATAGGAAATGTATTTTACTTTGCTATTTCATAGGAAAAGTGCCACCAGTACTGGCCTGCAGAGCGCTCAGCCAGATATCAGTATTTTGTGGTAGATCCAATGGCGGAGTACAACATGCCACAGTATATTCTGAGGGAATTCAAGGTTACAGATGCAAGGGTAAGTCAACATAGCATTACACTTGTTCCTATAAGATTAAAAGAAAATGTCTATTTCTTTCTTTTTCTATGTTCGGCGGGTTTAAAATTTTTATTAATATTAAGAAAACCCTAAAGATACACTTTCTACAAGCAACAATAAAAAAGCAGGTGAAGTTATTTTTAAATAAGTGGGGTATTTATGTAGGAATGATTGACTTCATTCAGATCTAGCATAATTTTATAGTTCTGAACTATTTGTGCCAAAATACATTAGAATATTTTAGGACCATTTTCCTCTTTTTTCCACATTTTTCCCCTTGATAATTATTGCGTACAATTTTTGCCACACAGAGTATTGTTTTGTTGTTTTGCAACACCCTTGAGGCTGAGTGAGTATGAAGGTTAATACACTTAGATTTTAAAAATGCAGAGCAAATGACATTCATAAGAAAAGCTGGACAAGCTTTGCACATTATAATTTGATTTTTCATATAGCATATTTTCAGCTCTCTAGTATATCTGCAGAGCAGATACATGCAGCTGTGACCTTAGCATCCTCATTTTCATACTTCATTTCTTATCTGAATTCCTGAGTCCAAAACTGAGTACTCATGTAAGATTAAACATACATAAACTTTTAATATGTGTTTGGCATTTCTCAGACTTGATTTCCAGCAGTTCAGTCTGCATGGCAGGAAAACATACTGTCAGCCTCTGTTTCTCTAGGCACTGTGGCTAGTACTTGTTCAGGTAAAATGGCAGGATGTACTGTCCAGGAATAACATGAGTGGCTATTCAGAGTCGCCTGTCAGCATCTGAAATATTAGACTTCCTCATGGTTAGCTAGTAGTTTTTAATGTGAACTTCAAGTAAAATTGGACAGTATTGCTAACATTGTATCAAGTCAACATATGAACCTTTGGTTTGGCAAATGAGATTTAGGTGTAGGTTTTTGTAAAGAAAGTGAAGATCATTGCATCTGATTTTCTATTTGAAATGTTGTAAGGATCATATGACTCATAGATTCTAACCTATTTGTGCTTAAGAGATGTGGAGAACAGACTCCTAGCATCAGTCTTTAAATACACTTGTAAGCAGAGACAGTCAAATCCAATTTCACTGCAGATATCCTGATAGTTTTAATTGATTTTCTATTAAAAATCTGTCTCGAGTTGGAAGAGTTATTATGTGACACAGTTCACAAAGCTCTGATCACCAAATTACAGTTATAACAAAAAGCCATAGCTGTAATTGAAGTGTCTCCAAACATTTCATACTATTAAAAAGTTCTTTTAAGTACTTCTTTCTTGAAGTAAAATATTTAAGAAAGTCTGCTTACCTATAGCTATCAAACCAGTAAAAAGGGGTCAGATAATTAAATAATTAAATTTAGAACTAATTTTATTTGACATTAAGCACAGTGCAACTCCTGGTATGACATGTTGTTGCTTCTGAAATTTTAAAAACCTCTTTATCTTCATGGTCCAAATTTTGTTAAACTTCTCAGTGAGCTGACAGCATCATCCTAAATTTTCTAGTTATGCTGAAAAACTATAGCTCCTTCCAAATTTAGTGGAAGAAGTGAAAAATACTTACCAAAATGTACATTAGTTTTCCTCTAGTTAGGCTTTTGTGGCTGTCACACCCAGTAATTGAGATCATTTGACTAAATTGTTGCACTCAGAGTAAATGATGGAGTGACGGCAAACATCCTCTCTCCCTCTCATGTGCAAATCCATCCATGATCTGGCAGAGCCAAGGTGTCCAAGTTACTGCACAGGGACACAAATGAGGCACTGTACCTGTGTAGGTGCCAGCAGCAAGTGTCTGGTGTGGAACTCTCTGTTATTTCTGAAACGGAACTGTGAGTGGTTGTAAGGTGAAATTGACCTCTGTAACTGTTTCAGGTTACTGCTCCTGACTGCTTTGTACTCGCTTTCTCTGGAAACTCAAGAGGTCAATATGTTGGGTCAGTCTCATTTAAGGCTGAACTATTAGTGATGGCTGTAAGAGAGTATTATAAATTCTAAAGCCTAATCAAAAGACAATTGAATATCCCCTGTGAGGAGGAAGAATAAATCCGAATGGTCAGCCACTAAATAGGATCATACATTAAAAGCCCTCTGTGCCACATAGGGATCTGAAAGTACTTATTTTTAAAACTAACTGTGCAAACTGTCACAGTATTTGAAAGTAAAGATTTTAATAAAATTTGGTATTTGTATCTGGACTGCTGTTGCCAAGAATCTCATTAAAAGAAATCAACACTCTTTATAATGTCAGTAGCAGAGGGAACTGTGAGAAATTGCAGAGCAGTTCCCAGTATGCTTTAATGCTAGTCTAATGTAGACTAAATAACTTTACTTCTCTGCTTAATAAATAACATTAAATAACAGAGGTTATTGTCATTTCACAGACTGGCACTGGAATACTGAGTCATTGAAATCATGAAACATACTAATACAGTTGATATATATATACATGCCAAAAAAGAAATATTTATCATTAGATCTATTTATGACAGAGAAATGTGTTAACTTTCCAGTGACAGACTGGACATAGTTAAATTAGTGTCTTTCCTACATTTTCTACCTGGAAAAAGTTACTGTTATTTAGTGTAAGTCCTATCAGGGTCAGAAATTGCTGAAGCGTTTCCATCTCCTCAACAATATGTTACAAGTCAGATTTCAGGTTTTCTTTCTTTACTTTAGAAGAATGGAAAATTATTTTGAACAGAATACAACCTGTACTTGTGTCTTCTTGATAAAATTTATGTCATGTGCCTAAGGCTATCTGGAGGATGCAATTTCATTATGGTTTTTTTTTGGAGAGAAATGGGATTACAGAGACCATTATCATCTGATGTTTGTATTAACAAAATACCATTTTGGAAGTAAACATTTAGTTCTTTTTGTTTATGCACACAAGAAATCAAATTTGGTGAATATTTTCAAACACTACATATTTGTTTAAGTGGAGAAAAGTGTTTCACAGATACAGACTGATACAGACTACTAAGTTGTCACAGTGCTCTAGTGCATGTAGACAGTATGGCTGTCCTCTCATGGATTAGTTGCTGGTACACGTGCACATTTTTTCTGTTTTCTTCACTCATCTGAGACATGGGAGGCAAAATCCCACAGAACCATGTAATAAAAAAGGAAATGTAAAAGTAAAGTATTGGGGTTTCATTGGTTATATTTAAAATTACTTCTGTATAATTTCTAAGGTCTGTAACAGCTTAATGATTATGGTCTAAGGAAAAAGACCGTTCTTGCCTCCAGCATAACTTGCTACTTTTTGAGGGGAATCTCCAGTAATAATTTCAATTTTTTGTGAGTTTTACTTAGAAGAAAATTCAGTTTTTCATGACTTTCACTTAATCATTTTGAAGACATGACAGGGTGGGTGCTTAGAAAACATAATGTCTAGAGGCACCAGTTAACATCAGTAGCTCATATTGACATGATTTTGAACATTTCAGCTATGCCAATTGACAGTATCAAAATTATCAGTGTTTGAAAATGCAGAACAAATTTGCTTTATCCATTTGTATTGCATTTTTTCTGTGTCCTGACTTTTTACATGTTAAATAGTACAAGTTGGCATTTAGTAATTCCAGTCTAAAAATAACTATGATGCTGTATTCTGCACCTTAAAGAAATTCTGTTAGTATTCCTAACCCCGGAGATTAAAGAGCTTCAGATGGCTTGTTTTGAGAAAGCAAGCTCTTCCTCTTGATTTTAACTAACTCCAAGCTGTTAGTGAATTAAATGAAGCATTATTGAAGGTAAATTTGTTAAACAACTGGCTTGTTTATCCATCTTCTTCCAGAAAAACTGTTCACCTCATAGAAAACAGCTTAGTATTAAAGATAAAATCTGCAAGGAGGGCAATGACTAAACAAGTCTTATCAGTAAAGATATTCCTGCTGTGAAGTAATTGAGCGTATCTCAGAAATGGAAAGTCAGATTAGATGACCTTATTCTACCTGATCTGTATATAAAGGAATTTGTAGTCCACAGGATTCAAAACATAATATACCTAAAAAGTGATATACCCTGGTGAGGTTGTTATGGCTTTGGCCTCAAGCACACTTTTTACACCATCAGAGTGCTTGACAACTCTCTTATGCCGTGTGGAAGAGAATCCATGCAATATTGTTAATGAAATTAACAATAACACTTCTGGGCCGATACAAAAGTTTCCGACAGGAGTACTGCAGTTGAAAGAGTCACAATAAATGTGATCTTAGCCATTCCCCAGCTCCTTTCAACATCCATGCTTTTTGATTGTCTTTATGATTATTGGCTGACCAACTTTAAGCCACAGCAACATGCTTTTGTGATACATTTTTTGTGTCTTTTGTTAAAGGATGGTCAGTCCCGAACAGTGAGGCAGTTCCAGTTCACTGACTGGCCAGAACAAGGAGTGCCAAAGTCTGGAGAAGGATTTATTGACTTCATAGGCCAAGTGCATAAAACAAAAGAGCAATTTGGTCAGGATGGACCCATTTCTGTTCATTGCAGGTAAGTAAACAAAGCTTAAAAACAAATTATATGAAGATCTTTTTTTTTCCTAAAGCTGAGTGTTGATTGTGGTGAACATGTATGTTTAAACAGTATTTCAGAGGTGAACTATCATAAAATGTAATCAAATAGAGGATCTAAAAAGGAACAGAACAGCTTTATGAAATGGGAACTGTTCTGTGATATTCCATTTATACAGAAACGGTTCTTCAGAAATATGTGGAAACACATTATTTTTTTCACTTATAAATGCCTCTAAATGCAGCATAAAAGCAGTCTGGTCAGTGCTGCACACAGAAGGCATAGGAGAAGCCTTATCACAGGCTGCTACATCTGAATTTTTTCCATTAGAAATTAAATGTGAGGCTTTTTGTTTTGTGGGAATCATTAGGTGCAAACAAGCTAGTTACACCTCAGTGACACATTCAGTAACAATCAAGATGAGGCAAAAAAAAAAAAAGAAAAAAAAAGGTAGCTGTCTCAAGAAAGGGAATGGAATGGAAAGTGGTGTTTAGAAATTTTTCCTGTCA
>VWZS01001727.1:24290-35694 GCA_013397075.1 Rhabdornis inornatus | reverse complement strand
TTATCCATAACTGTAAAGCCTATACTACCATCAAGCAAACCAAAGGAATTTACCCAAATTTACCCTGAACCAAAACACCTGGGAATGCCATCATTAATTAATTCCCCCCAATTAATTAATTAATTGATGATCAAAGGCCTGCTTGCAAAACCCTAACCAGGTTAAGGGAGGGGATTTGCCCTTTTTTTTCCTCTTTTTCTGCTCCTCACATCAATAAATTCACTTTAGGCAGAGCTGAATTACCCAGTCCAAACCAGAAATGTGGGGTTTTGTGTTTGATTTTATTAAATCAGCTCCTTTAGGCCAGTTTATACCAGTGAGGACGTGGTGTGAGCCCACTAAGAATTTGTTTGCTCCCAAATGCAAACACATTTCCTGCTGAAACTTCACAATCTGAGGGGGAAAAACTCACACAAAATCCCTAAAAATCTCCCGGTTCATCCCAGAAAAATCAAGTTTTTCAATATGGAGAATGAAGAAACCAAAAGTGCACATTTTCAGCTGAGTTAAAATTCCATGTTCCCTGTTTTTAGGAGTATCAGATCAACATCTGTTAGTTTTGCTCCAGTCATCATTTCCAGCAGAAAATTTGTTGTTTCAGGGGTTTTATACCTCGTAAAACTTTTATAAAGTTGAGGAAAATGCTGATTTTTCAAGCCTCAGTGCTGTTGTATTTTTATATGCAGCAAATACAAAAGAGAATCACGGCTCTCATGGCTTTTATTATTTTTAGAAAGAGGAAGAACTGCAAATATAATCAAAAATCAGATATTTAACCATTAATTTTACACAAAAGGGTCTGGGCAACCCTCACCAAGTATCTGCCAACTGATAGCACATAAAACCAGGCACAGGCAGTGGGGAAATTCTCATCCCTCACTTATAAAATGGAGCACAACTTGAAGTCCACACATCCTGGAAAAGGCATTGGAGTGGGGATGGAACTCTTGGAAAAGGATTTTCTGCTGTGGAGGGAGGATTTGGCCCTCTCAGCTCCTGAAATTCATCATGGGCATAAATATTTGGGAGAATGGGGCCTCGGTGAGGAGCTGTGTCCATATGAGGAATGAAATGATCCCAAATGCTGCCATCCTAGAGGAAAACTCTCCCAGACTCGCTGTCTCCACTGTGACCAGCACGGGCTAGGAGCCAAAAACGTGCCCATGGCAAGAGGTCACAGCTCCAAGGGCTTGGATTTTCCTGGGAATGCATCTCCACATGAACCCTGGGAAGGGAAAAAGAACTTCCATGGCTGAGAAATTGTAGAGGAATTAAAATTTCTTTCACCCTGCTCAATTTGTGTTTGTAAAAAAAAGGGTGGAGGTTCTCCAGGGCTGGAGGAACAGGACACAGGGAATGGGGTCAGAGTGCCAGGGAGTGGGGTTAGATGGGATTTTGGGAAGGGATTGTTCCCTGGGAGGGGCTGGGATGGAATTCCCAGAGCAGCTGTGGCTGTCCCTGGATCCCTGGAATGTTCAGTTCCAGGTTGGACATTGGGGCTGGGAGCAGCCTGGGACAGTGGGAGGTGTCTGTGACAGTGGAGCTGTTTTTGCAGTTAATTAGTGACTTGTTTGGAGTCTCTTCTGCCTTCACTCAGAGCCAGGATTAAAAAATACACAAAGGAAATGAATTTTCTCATGTTTGGGCTTGGTTGTTTATTAAATTTTATCTAAAGTACAGAAAGTTCAGCAGCACTTCCAGCTACCAGCTAAAAGTGAGCAAAATGGAGCAGGATCCAGCTGCTGCAAGGTATCTTAAAACTAAACAGTCCAACAGAGAATTAACACCTGTATTATTTATACTTTTAACCCAATAACCAAATTCCCATGACCCTCAGTGTGACACTGACTGACCAACCAGAAACTACAACCTGAAACCATGAAGGAGAAGGAAGATGAGCACCCAAAGAGACACCACCCAAAATCCTCCATCTTGTCCCTATTGCTGTATTATAAAATATTGTCCCTATTACTATATTGTAAAATATTGTCCCTATTGCTGTGTTATAAAAATCTCAGATTCCAAACCCTTCACCGTGTGAAATCACACACTTCTATTTAACTCCACACCCGTGATTTTAACTTTATTATTAAATTTGGAGCTTTCTCCAAGGCCTCAGGTCCAAAGCAGTGTTCTGCAGGGGGTCAGTGCCAGAAAGCACAGAAAGCTCAAAACCCCAGGATTCTGGGATTCTGGGATCCAGCAAGTGTCCCTGCCATGGCAGGGGTGGCACTGGGTGGGATTTAAGTTCTCTTCCAACCCAAAGCATTCCATGGCTCCACAGTTTTTTGTTCTCCCCGAAGCACAAAGGCCCCTGAGCTGAAACAACCCCAGCTTTAAACACTCCAGGTAAAAATATCTCAGCTATGGCAGATTTGGGGTTGATTTTCATTCATTTTATCTCCCTCACTCTGGGCATGATCCTGTCACACAGACACACACCGTGAGAGGCAGCCAATGCTGACAAAATCCGGGTGAAAAGATGGATTTAGGACACACCTGTTCTTCCAAGAGGATTGGGAGGCTTGACCACAAACTTGGGACCATCTTGGCTCAATTCTTTGAAGTCTTGTGGAGCATCACTGAGATTTTTTTCCCTGCCAGTTTGGTCAGGCATTGGAATGAGTTTTCCAGGGAGATGGAGTCACTGTCTCTGGAAGTTCTCCAGATGTGTCCAGATGTGGCCCTTGGGGACACGGTTTTGTGGTGCTGCTTGAGGGTGGGACTGGCTGATCCTGAAGGTCTCTTCCCACCTGAATTATTCTGATTTTGATTTCCTGAGCATTTTGAAGACCTTGGGACTGTGTTTTCCAAGCAGCTCTCTCAAGTTCTTGGATTTATTTCCATCCTTGGGAGATCCCATGTAGAATTTGAGTGGAAATGTTGAGAGGCCACAAAAACAAGAGACAACTCCTGCAGGGATGATTCCAGCTCTGGTATTTCTCCAGGAGTGGGACCTGGAACTTTTAATCCCTTTCAGGTTTTCTTTTCTTTTCCATTCTCCACCAAACCAGACCTCTCCATGGGACCTCACAAGGAAAATGTAAAATCCCAGCACAGAAGGTTAATGCAAAGCTTTTGGAATTTTTAACACTGAGGAAAAATCCTCTTTCCTGTTCCTAATGTGTAAAACTCCAGGCTGGGATCCCGGGCTTTCTGCAGGAATTGTGAACATCATTTTGGATGCTAGGAAAATCTTCTGACCTAAAAAAATAGCGCAGATGTTTATGGGCACTGCTCTTCTCCATGCTGGGAGCTGCCAATCCCAAATCCCAGCCCCTGAGCTGATCCCTGGGGGGTTGGCAGGGGCTCACTCCAATTTTAAGTTGAAAATGTCTGGGAAGAGGTCTTGGCTATGGTGGGAAGCACCATTCATTTGGAATAGGAGAGAGAATCAGCAAGGGGAGAGGGAATAAAAAGAAATCCAAGAGCAAAACCAAACAGAAGCCAGGAATTTCCAACTCCTGTGTATTTTTACCCCAGAAAGAAGCTGTGTTTGCTTTCCCTCTGCTCTCCTCCTGCTGTGGGATTTCCAGGATCCATCCCAGCACCTGGATTTTCCCGGAGCCTGCTGTGCTCTGCCTCCAAGGCAGGACAAATTTGGCAGCTGCTTCATTGGAAGCAGAACAGGAGCAAAGCCGGATGCTCCAGACTTCCAGGGGAACCAGAGGGATGGAATTGATTCCTTTTCCTTAGGATTTTGCTGGCTGCTTTCTTTTGGACATCCAGACAGCCGGAAATGTGGTTTTTTTCCCTTTTTTTGGATCATGAGTGTATCCTTTCTCCTCACACTCCTGTTGTAATTTGGAGAAATCTTCTATTTTTCCCTCTTTTTTCCTTCCATGAGGCTGTGAGACAAAGGAAAACTTGGCTGGAGTAAAGTGTCCTGAAAAGGGAAAGAAAGCAGAGGCTGAGGCACCAAAACACGACTTCCAAATATTTTTCCATTTGCAGAGCAGAGGAGCCAGGAGGGAAAAGCCACATCCCAAAACCTCTCCGAGGCCAATGGGATGAAGGATCCGTGCAATCCAAACTCATTGGTCTTCCCCTCATAATTATGATTATTAATTATCTAATTTTATATTGATACAAAATTTCCATGGGCTGGATCGCCTCTGTCCAAGCCCAGATCAAAGAGATGTTCCTTGCCCAATATTTAATGCCAACACAAAGCATAAAGACCATTCTAGACTTAAAACTGGTTCTAAGTCTAAGCCTAGACTGCTCAGAGAAGTGTTTTTTCACAGATTAATTAGAGGGCTTAAAAAATAAATCAATTATTTGGTGCTGCAGCCCCAGATGATTCAATATCAAAGAGAAAATCACTGCTAATTTTGGCATCAGGATCTCTAGGCTGAAATGTTGGAAAAATAAAAATCATTGTAATGAAAATTATGAAAGGAAAAAGAAAAAGGTCTTTGGAGATTGAACTCGGGTGGAAATGAAACAAAAAGAGCAAAACACAATAGAAAGAAATTAAAAATGGGAAAGTTTGAGGAAAAGCTCCTTCAAATTTGGGTGGTCAAGGCCAAGTGAGGAGAAATCCACAGGAATCTTCCATAAAATGCAGAATTTCCATCAGAACTTTTGTATCAACAGTGGTTCCCTAGAGAGCCAATAAATTGCTGCAAACACACCGATGAGAATTTGTGATTCCTAAGGAAAAAGAATTCCTGATCTGCAAACATGATCCTGAGGAAAACAGCAAATTCCAGTCACTGCCCTTGTCTAGTACCAAGGGACCAGAAATCACTTGATGTCTTTTGTCCCTTAATTCATTCAATTGAGTTAATAATGATGAACTCTCAGAGAATAATCCCATTTCTCTTTTAAAAATGGGATTTAGGATAATGCCCCAGAATGAAGCCAGGGCTGCTGAGCTGGGGAATGGCTCTGGATGTCAAAGGATGAACAATAATCTCTTTACAGGGGCAATTCCCAGACACTGGGGGATTCCTGGATGCAGCTGTTCCCTGCAGCAAGACATTTTCCTATGTTTTATTTTATTTCTCTTTTAGGTCACTGTCCTAACTGAAGAAGGACATGGAGGGCATTGTCTCAATTTAAAAAAAAATTTTTTTTTCAGAGTGTTTTTTTCTACTTGAATAAGGTGAGTATTTGAAAGAGTAAATCATGGAATATGCTGAGTGGGAGGAATCATGGAATCCAAGCCCAGCCCCCCCAGCAATCCCAGCCTGGGCATCCCTGGCAGCTCCTGGAGCTCTGTGCCCATTCCCTGGGGAGCCTGGGCAGTGCCAGCACCCTCTGGGGGAAGAACCTTGCCCTAAAATCCATCCTAAATCCCTCCTGGAACAGCTCCAGCCAGGATCCTGTCCCTGTCCCAGAGCAGAGATCGGAGCTGTCCCTCTGAGGAGCTGCAGACTGAAAAGTGAATCCCATTTCCCAGGAAAAATGGGCTCCTGTGCTCCAGAGGGGGTGTGGAGTCCAGCCCCACTCCGAGGGTATTGAAATTTTGTCCCTGAGAGGTTTGGTGGGAGAAAATGCCCGGGAGGTGCTGCAGAGGGTGAGGGTGGAAGGGGCAGGTGGTGCCACACATCAGGAGGGGCTCCCAGGTGTTCCTGTTCTCCTTCTTTCCTCAATGACTTCACTCCCACCCTCAGTTCCTTGTAGGTGACACGGTGTGCTGGTTTGAAAGCAAAACCAGGGAGAGACTCCAAGTCAGAAATACGATTTAATAGGGAAAAATAAAAAAAATAAAATAGGTGCAATAGTAGGAAAGAAAAGCAGAGGCAGAGCGAGAATCCAAGCTGCCCCCGTCAGTCAGGCAGGGTGTTGGTGCAGTCCCATTCCATGGTGGCTGCATCCTCCTGCAGGGACAGATGTGCTTCTGTTGGAGCAGTGCTCCTGGAGAAGGTGCAGTTTTCCTCCAAAGCTCCAGGGATGATGTGCAAGGCTCTGGATTTCCTCTGGGATCCAGTGGGAAAAGGCTGCTCTGCTGTTCCAAATGGCAGCTTTGATCTGGGCAGGAAATGCTTGGCTCCTCCCCCTGGCTGGAGCATCTCCCAATGGGATGATGGAATTGGATCAGCCATGCCCTGGGACTCCATGGCCCATGAACAGGAGATATCTCCTGGAGGGAGGATGGGCTGTGGGAAAGATAAAGAACACTGCCCCAGCTGTTGAACAGCTGGAACATGAACAGCAGAGATCTCCACAGGGATCAGGATCACTGCCCCAGCTGTTGAACAGCTGGGGACAGAATCCAGACTTTGGCCACATCTTTCCATTGTAACCCAGGACACACTGGTGGCAGCTCCAGGTTTGTCTCAGAACTCTGTGAACCCAGGAGCTCTTCCGAACAATAAAACTTAAATAAAATAAAACTTAAAAAAAAAAAAAGTGAAAATAAAAGTGTGTAATTTCATACGGTGAATAGTTTTAAATTTAGGGTTTTAGAATATAGTCATTGGTATGGGACAAAATGGAAGTTTTTGGGTGTTGTCTCTTCTTTTTGTTCCTTCTTCCTCATGCTTTCAGGTAGTTTTTAGTTAGATATTTAGTGCTACACTACAAATCACAAATGTTTATTTATTGGTCAAAAGTATAAATAAAAGTGTTCGCTTTTAATTAAACTCTTTAATTTTAAACAAACCTTGTAACTAAGCAAATTCACCTCCATGGTCTTTATGGCTGGCACCTGGATTTTTAAGATATCACTTGCCCAGGTAGAGCTTGGCTTAAAGGGAGCTGATCCTGCTTCTCTGGGCTCCCAAGGAAAGGTGATCCTGCAGAATATTGGATTTTTTCCCCTCCTATGTTTTGTATTAAATTTATCTCCATTTTACTCGCTTTTGGCTAGTAGTTAAAGTGTTGCAAAACTCTCTGTACTTGAAATAAAATTTAATAAACGACCGAGTCCAAACAGAAAATCCATCTCCTTCATATTTTAATCCTAACTCTGAATAAAAAAAAAAAAAAATTAAAAACAAACCACTAATTAAGTAGTACATCTAATGCATTAGGCATGGACACTTTCCACTGTCCCAGGCTGCTCCAAGGGGGCAGATTTTGGGTGGTCTGGGCTTGGATTGCTGATCCTTGTGGGTCCCTTCCCACTCAGGACATTCCCAGATTCCAATCATGAATTATTTTCCTGGTTTACTTGCTCCTTAGGGCAAAAATTAATTTTTTTTTTTTGATAATTTTTTCCTTTGCTCTCTGAAGATAAGAGCGGAGGAGCATCCCTTCATCTCCTCAGGGCTGCCACACAATTCCAACTCTTCCTCACCCCCTCCTAGAGCTTTTTATTTAAAAAAAAAACAAAAACATGAAAAGCCAAA
The DNA here is from genome assembly GCA_013397075.1 of Rhabdornis inornatus. NCBI lineage: Eukaryota > Metazoa > Chordata > Aves > Passeriformes > Rhabdornithidae > Rhabdornis > Rhabdornis inornatus. Next base: position 28,393 of record VWZS01001727.1, on the reverse strand, counting down.
GGAAAATCAGCCCAGAACAGCAAAATCCTCCCTTTTGACTCAGAGTGTGACTCCTTCTTCCAGAGGGACTTTTCCCAGGATGGTCCCCGTTGGTCCTTCCCCTCATCCCCTCCTCCCTGGCAGCTCCTGGGGCTCTCCCAGGGTTGTCACCCCAGGGTTGGACGTGGTGACCTCATGGAGACGTCAGCCAAGCTCCTCATCTTCCAATTTGGGACCCAATATAAGGCCAGGCTCCAGTGGCTCCCGGGGCAGGAGGGCTGGAAGGGAGGGAAGGGCAGGAAAAACCTTCAGGGAGTTCAGGAAGGGTCGTGTTCACTGCTAGAGTCACTCCTTTTCATTTTAAATTTTAACATTTTTTCTTCTTTCTTTTTCATTTTTTTTCCTCTTTTTTTTTTTTTCATTTTTTCCCTTTTTTCCTATTTTTTTCCACTTTTCCCCACTGAGAATTCCTCAGCCCTCACCTTTCCCTCTCTCTCTCCCTCTCAGCTGCTGGTGTGGTGAAGATTTACATCCATGAGGAGCTGGAAAAACCCTGTGGGGTTGTTCAGCCTGGAGAAGAGAAGGTTCCAGGGAGAGGAGACCTCATCCCAGATGGTAGATCCCCCCTGGAATATTTCCCTCAAAACTCAGCCCTGTGATATCCACACAGATTTCTTGGGAAGCAGAGCTGAAACCCTTTGGAAAATCCCATTTATTTTTAAATCTTGGTGCATTTTCTGTTCTGTTCTGTCTGGTGTGTCCCAAACATGACAATTTATTTAGCAGGTCCAGCCCTCCCTGTGTGTTCAGTCCCACCCTGAGGCGCCAGGTGAATATTTATTCCCAAATATTTCCAAATTCCCCTCTCTGAGCCGTGGAAGATTTGGCCAAGGGGAGCAGCAGCTGCCCAGACAGAGGAGATGATTTTGTGAGGAGTCCAGAGCCTGTCCAAGAAAATGAAGGAGGAGAACTGAGAATTGTTGCTCTCCCAAAATGGAGCTGTTGGCCTTGGAATGGGCAGCTGAGTCACCTCCCCTGCTCCTCTGGGCTCTCCAGCTGTCGGATTTGCTGCTTCATTTTTTCCATTTCCTTCCCCACCTCCTTTTCCAGCTTCTCGAACAGAACATTTCAGCTTTCCACGGTGACATCAGCAGTTCCACAATGCCCAGCACTCCTCAGTTTTGGAAGGGGGGGGGCTGATGCTTTCCAGCAATATCCTCATGCCCATGAGGATTCATGGAAAAAATCATTTTTAAGCATCCCAAAACCAGCTCTCACCTTCCCTCCCTGTTTCCCAACAGCTCCTGCTGTTCTAATTAAGAGGTAATTAGAGGTTCCTTTATTTCCAAGGGATTTTATCCAGTGGATCCATGATATTCCCACTTCCCTAAGAGTGTTGGGAGGCTGAAGTTCTTGGCATTGATGTTGGATGTGACTCATGAGCTGGAGGTGGGCAGGTGACATCACCAGCAAAGGGAAATGAGGATTTCAAGGGTTCAAGGATTTCAATTGAAAGGGAAAAAAAAATATCCAGACACAGAGGATTAGCAGGAAAATTTGCCTCTGTCAGGAGCAGGGTAGCCCAGAGAGAATAAATTATATCCTTCCTTCAGCCACCGGTTTCTTGTCAGGCTGGGAAAAAAATGGACAAGCCAAAAAAATTTAAAAAATAAAAGAAATAGGGGAAAGAAAAAGAAGCCAGCTGTCTTTGACAGAAATGCAGCCATTACCTCAGTGAGCTTCACAGGAGGGCTTTGAAAGCAGACAAATTTTCTGGGATCTGTCCCAGATTCCCAGCTTTGGATTTCCTTTCCATAAAGACAGGCAGAGATGTGGAGCTAGACAAAACAAAAGTGGTTTTGCTGAACACGAGCAGCAGGAGCAGGGCTGAGCTCCCCAGGGACTGAGCTTCCCCTCTTTTGCCTCGTCATGGCCAGGAATCCCAGCTCTGCTTTTTTATTCCAGGCTCTGGGTGGGAATTCCAGAATTCCCATCCAGCTGACCCTGCTGGAGAGAAGGAGGATCCTTGGAGGATCCCTGGAAGGGTTTAGGGCCAGGCTCTGAGCGAGCTGGCACAGTGGAAGGTGTCCTGTGCAATGGGATGAGCTTTGAAATCCATTCCAACCCAAACCATTCCATGGACTCTGAGCCCATGGACACGAGGATACAGCAGGGACCATTCCCAGGGAGTAGCACAAGGTGTGGAGATCTTCCCCAGGAGCAGCAGGTGGGGAAAAAACACGGGAACAATGACAGCAGGTGAATGTAAAGGAAGTTTTCCATGCTGGAGCATGGCAGGAAAAACTCTTTGGGAAAAGCTCACATTCCTCCTTCAGGAATGGCCTTGAGGTGGAGGAGGGCAGGAAAAAGTCTTTGGGAAAAGCTCACGTTCCTCCTTCAGGAATGGCCTTGAGGTGGAGGAGGACAGGAAAAAGTCTTTGGGAAAAGCTCACATTCCTCCTTCAGGAATGGCCTTGAGGTGGAGGAGGACAGGGATGGATGGGATATTGGGAAGGAATTCCTTACTGGGAGGGTGGGCAGGCCCTGGCACTGGCTGGACTCCCCATCCTTGGAAGTGTCCGAGATCAGGCTGGATGGGGCTCTGAGAAACCTGTGGGAAGTTCCTAAACCAAAAGACCCTAAAATGTGGTGGAACACAACCCAGGATCTTCCCAAGAGTTGTGCCTGGTTCCTTGGAGCTGTTTGACAGGAAAACAAGAAGGAATGCTCTGAACCCTGCTCTCATTGCTGGTTTTGTGCTCACAAAATGTGCCCAGAAGCACCCAGAGACACGAGGGGCAGATCCAGGCACACAAAACTCAACCCATGGGAGTTTTAAACCCAGCTCAACTCCCATGAATCCTGGAATTCCTGAGCTTTCTGTGCTTTCTGGCACTGACCCCCTGCAGAACACTGCTTTGGACCTGAGGCCTTGGAGAAAGCTCCAAATCTGAGTGATGGAGTTAAAATCATTGGTGTGGAGTTAAATAGAAGTGTGTGATTTCACATGGGGAAGGGTTTGGAATTTGAGGTTTTAGAATATTCTCATAGGTGTGGGACAAGATGGAGGATTTTGGGTGTTGGCTCTTCTTCCTTCTTGTTCCTTCTTCTCCTTGATTTTAGGTGGTAGTTTTTTGGTTGGATAGAAAATCCCACAGTGTGGGTCACAGGTGTTTGGTCATTGAATTAAAAGTATAAATATTATAGATACTAACCTTTAACTGGATAGTTAGGCTTTAAAAGACCTTATAACTAATTCACCTCAATTTTGTCATTTTTGGGTTGTTAGCTACAAGTGCTGTAACACTCTCTGTACCATAAATGAGAATTAATCAACAACTGAGTCCAAACACAAAAATCCATCTCTTGTGCTTCAATCCTGACTCTGAGTGAAGGCAGAGGAAAAAAGAAAAAAGCCACTGATAAACTAATAAACACGAATAAACCCAGAGCTTGCTCAGGGTGAGCTGCACCTGGGATGTGTCCCCTGCTCCCTCCCTGGGTGTCCTTTGCAGGTGTCACACCCCCAGCAGCGAGTGAAGGTGACAAACAGCTCCTCAAAGTGACAAAAAATCGATTTTGCTGGTGCTTTTCCAGCCCAGTCCCCCACCTGAAGGAGGAGAAAACAGGGAATGAGCATCCAGGGAAATTTGGGGTGTCCCCAAGGCCAGGCTCAGCAGGTGACCGTGGGCTCACTCACTCATTTTGGCTCCTCTCTGAATTTTTCTGAGCTCCAGCCTAAAAATGCCACCCCTGAAAGGCCCTCTCACCTTTCCTGTCACCTTTTCTCTCTCCACAGCTGCTGGCAGCCAAAGGAGATTGCTGCAGCTCCTCTCAGCTGAGGTTTGGGGGGAAAAAAAAAACCAAATGCACAAAACCCTAAACCTCAAAAAAAAAAAAAAAAAAAAAGAAAAAACCCCCAAGAACATGGTGCAGAGCAAGGGTTGAACTGTGCTGTTCTCACGGGGGGGAGGAGAGGAAAACACTTTTATTGCAGCAGTTGGGCAGCTACTGGCAGGATTTGGAGGAGAAAACTCTAAAACTTGTTGAATTCTCCATTGATTCTATGGCTGGCACCTGGATTTTTTAAGGCAGATTTTTTACAAGATTGGAGCTTGGTTAAA
>VWZS01001727.1:0-11764 GCA_013397075.1 Rhabdornis inornatus | reverse complement strand
AAAAAAAAAAAAAAAAAGGGAAATTCAATTCCTTAGAATCAGCAGGAGGAATGAGACCAGCCCTGCACAAGCCAGAAAAGCAGCTACTAACAGAAGGTGTGGGGCTAAACTGGAACAGAAGAAATGGAAAAAAAAATGGAACAACACACCTGGGATTAAATGGCAGAGTTAAAAGGTTTTTAAAGGTCATTAAAACTTTGCCAGAATGCACCAAAAGATGGGAATTTGTATCCAGTGCAGCTGGAAGAGACAGCAGAAACAAACACAGGTAAGTTCTGAAGGTGGAAATGAGAGGAATGAGCTGAGGGGGTGAAGAGAGCAAACAAATCAAAGTTTTAAATAACAACTCCAACATAAAAATGCCTTTTTGTGTGTCCAAAATGTGAATCCCAAGAATAAATGCTGGGTCTGGCTGTTTTGGGGGGGTGTCAGTGTCTCAGCTCAGGGTGATAAAGACACCAAAGGGAAGATTTTCCTTCACCAGTGAGTTCAGGATGAAATATCTGCCTCAGACAACAAAGGTGATGCTTTGCCTGAGTTTTTTCCATGAAGGAAAGAGTGGCACAAGGAAACTGAGGTGTTTCAGTAGTGACACCATGGGTGAGCTGTTTTTCCACCTCCTGCCATGAAGTTACACCTAAAACCAAGAATTAACCAGCAAACCCCGAAAAACCAAAAATATAACAAATTATTTCCATTCCTCCATTAACTGGAATTAATCAGGGTGAAAAGAGGTCTCACCTTAAAATCATTGAGCTCTTACAGTGCTAAAAGGGTAAGCTAAAAGGGTAAATTAATTAAAAAATTAATTTTTTAAAAAAATTGGGAGGGGAGCTTCATCAAGTCCGTATCCATCCGAGCACTTCCCAACTGCCACGGGTGGGAAGGAAGTTCCCATCCGTGCAGATAATGCCAGAAATAACCACGACAGGATTTGGGGAACTTCCTATGAATTTCTGGCTGTTGTAAGATACAGGGCACTGCAACAGCCCCTGCTGCTCTAATCCAGGGTTTAAAATGCCTCCTTTAAATTTGGGGCTCCTCTCCCAAATAAAACTGGAGGTGTGCAGCGAGATCATTGGTGTCTCTGCAGTGCTGCTGCTTCTCTCAGCCCAAAAAGCACAAATTTTGGGCAAATTACAAAATTATTCTGGGTTCTGGCTGAGACATCTCCAGTGTTTGCTGAAAAATTCCATCTGTACCTGCTGAGGTTTCAGAGCTGTTTCATTATTTTGTTGTATTGGATAATTTTCTGGATTTTCTGGATTTTCTCTTAGGTGCTTGATGAAAATAAAACTTGCTACAGTAAAAATTGCTGGATTTTTTTTAATTCCACGTTTATCCATCATGGAAATCCTGTTTGCTGATCCTTAACATGACCCAGTCTAGAAAGCCAAACACATCCTGGGCTCCCTTGAGGTGATTCCCACCCTCTGCTCTGCTCCCCACCTGCAGAGCTGCCTCCAGCTCCGGGGACTCCAACATGAGAAAGACCTGGAGCTGCTGGACTAATTCCAGAGGGCCATGGAGATGATCAGAGAGAGGGAACAGCTCTGCTGGGAAAACCTGGAGAAGATCTTGGAGCACCTTGCAGTGGCCAAAAGGAGCCCCAGGAAAGATGGAGACATTTCACAAGGAGTGACAGCACAAGGGATAATGGCTTTAAACTGAAAGAGAGAAGGTTTAGGCTTGGTATTAGGAAGGAAATCTTCCCTGGCACAGATTCCCAGATATCCCCTGGATCCCTGGCAGTGCCCAAGGCCAGGTGGGACATTGGGACAGTGGGAGGTGTCCCTGCCATGGCAGGAGTGGCACTGGGTGATCCTAAAATCCCTTCCAACCCAACCATTCCATGATTCCACGGTTCCATTATTCCATGTTTCCACGTTCTCAGCACCCACTATCAGGAAAGACAAATAATCTTGGGAAAAAAAAAGAAAATAGAAGTGGTCTAAACAGATCCCTTTGTACTTTCAAAGGAAGACTTTGAGGGGTGGGAGTTAAAAAAGCCCACTTTTTATTTTGTAATAAATATATAATAAATAAATACAAGCAATGTTGTAGAAAGCTGAAATATAAATTAAGAAATGGTTGGAAGTCATTAAATGAAACCTGGTTTGGTTTGGGTCATGCTGGGGTGGAAATAAATGATCTTTAGGTTTTTTCCAAGCATCACTGAGGGCATTAATTCACCTTTCACAGTGGCCAGGCTACATCAATCTGCTCCCCATTGTGGAAACAGACCCCCCAAAACCCCCTAGGTAGAGACAGCATCCCAAATTCCATCCAGGAGATGGAATTGGAGCCCCAAACCCGCCTGGACTTCAACTCCTTTTAAAATCTGAATTTAGCTTCCAGCCAGGCAATACCAGCTGAGCTCTGTGGGGTTTCTTTCAACACTCAGGACTCAGCAGTGCCACAGTGCAGGGGTGCAAGAAGTCAGGGGACACGGTGCTCTTCATTTTTCCAGACCTTGGGATGAAGCATCCTTAAATTTGCAGCTGGCTGAGCTTCACAATGCTTGGTTTGGCCCTCGGGTGCCACTTAGCCCCGTTACCACGTGAAGAATTAAAAATGTTTTTATATTTTCCCCCTGGGAATCTCAGATTCTCCCAGAGGTTTTCCCACTTAAAACCGGACGGCAACTCCCGAGCTGCTGCTTTGCTTAAGGAAGCGATCTCAAATATTTGAAATACTCCTGTGCATCTCTGCTGCTCACTTTTTAAACTTCTTTTAAACTCTGCCTTGATGGGAAGGGCAAGAATTTAACGGAGGGGTTGTGCAGATATCCAGAAGGTTCCATAGGAATGAAAGCAAGTTTTGATAGAGAAGAAAAGAATTGCTGAGCCAGTCTGACTGGGTCACTAGAAGGCAAAGAGCAAGTTGAGTTGGAAGGGGCTTTTATGGCTTAGAGCAAAGGAGAAATCCACCTCAAACAAAAGATGCTTTTACCAAACAAAAGGATTTTCACAGGCAAACAAGAAAGCCAATGCTGCAAGTAGAGAAAAGATCTCAGAAATTTCCACAGCAGAACAAGTCCCAAAGTTTAACGTGTGACTACTAACTGTGCTGATTGGCTAGCCACTGACACAATATGGTAATTTCAGCAGTTTGGACAGGCTGTATGTAAATGTAAAAGGTTTTGTGTGTGATGTTGATTGGTAGCCATGCATTAAGATGCTCTGCAATGAAAAGTACAGAATGCATTGTAACCAGAACTAGAGGGGCTTCAGCACACACAGCTTGCCCACAGCCAGCAGCTCTGGGCTCAGCCACCACCCTCAACTGCTGGGACCCCATCTGTGCAATAACCAGCATTTGAAGAGCTGGCTGCAGCCTCTGTCTCTCTGTCAGGCTCTCGCACTGCCTGAAAGGGAATTCCCGTTTTCCCACCTCAATTATCCCTCCAAGCGCATCCCTCCCTCCCCCCGCGGGCACCTCCCCGCAGCCTGACACGAACCAGGACGCTCGGAACCGGCCTCTGCTTCCTCACCGAGCGATGTTTACCTAATTAAGAGCTGCTCGGCAGTCCCCAGGCAGTTAATTGTGTCATTAGCGGCAGTTCTGACATGAGGAGCAGCTCGTGGCTGGAGGATGCGGCTGGTCCAGCCCCGAGCATCTCCCGCAGGAGCGGCGGCGTGGCCGGCGCACGGAGCGATAATTGGTCCTTAGGGGATGCTCAGCTGCCAGGGGGGATTGTTTGGCCTCGTGGATAAAATTCCGAGCTGCCACGGCTCCTTTGTTGCGTGGTAATTCCCGGATCCCGGCAGGCATGGGATGGGTTGTCCCCTCTGACATTTCCCCGTCGCGTCAGAGCCGGTTCTTGGTGGTCCCTAAAATCCATCCCAGTCCTGCCCTCCTTCAGCTGGAGGCTGTTCCCCCTTCCCCTGTCACTGCACAAAGCTCCCCACGGCACATTTGGGGACGTGGAAGTGGGAAGGGATGGGTTAAAACACTCCTGGTTTGGGATTCCCGCCTGGGCTTGGGTGATGCTGCTGGGTTGGTGCGGAGGAGAATCCCAGGGGGATGTTTGGGGGGTCAGGCTGGGAATTTCCTGGAGATCTGCCTGGCAGAAAGGATCCTCTCCCTGGGGGCACAACTGCAGCAGCTTTTCTGCTTAAACACTCTTCATTCAGGCAGCTGGTACCAAACAGGAACAAAAACAGGTACAAACCCCTGTTCTTACAGACACAACGTGCCCGGGAGAGTGAAGGAGAGAGAAAACACTGCAGGCTCTTCAGAGAACAAAAATTAAAAATTGTTTCAGCAGAAAAGCAGTAAAGTTTTAGATTGTGTGCATAGATTAAGAAAAAAAAAAATAGGAGAGCACAGCAGGTTTTTAGACCTTTGAATCATGGAAGAGCCAGAGCTGAGAGGGACCCACAGGGATCGTCCTGACCCTGCCCAGCCCCCCCAGCAATCCCAGCCTGGGCATCCCTGGCAGCTCCTGGAGCTCTGTGCCCATTCCCTGGGGAGCCTGGGCAGTGCCCAGCACCCTCTGGGGGAAGAACCTTGCCCTAAAATCCAACCTAAATCCCTCCTGGAACAGCTCCAGCTGCTCCCTGGGTGCTGTCCCTGTGCCAGAGCAGAGATCAGAGCTGTCCCAGGTGAGCTCTGCTCCAGCTGGACATTCCAGGTGTCCTCTCCTCGTGTGGCCCCTCCAGACCCTTCCCCATCCTCATGTCCCTCCTTTGGACACTCTTGAAGAGCTTTATGAGTTTCCAGAATTGTCCCCAGCACTGGAGTGGGACAACTGTGGTCCCCAGGACAGGGATGTCTCTCCTGGGATGTCCCAGGGCTCTGTCACTCACATCCAACTTGTCACCAGCCAGGACCCCCAGGTCCCTTTCCCCTCCCCTGCTCTCCAGCCTCTCCTTTGGAACATCACATTTTCATTTCAATCCCTGCCAGAATCGTTACCTTTGCCAAAATGAAGATATTTTTTTTTTTCTTTTTTAAATTTCCATTTTGACCCAACCCTGACTCTCTCCTGAGGCCCTGGAGCCCAAATTGGTCCTTTTGTGGTTTGAGCTTTGGCCCCAAAGAAAAGATAAGAGCATTACATCTCCTACCCCAGGGAGGCACAAATGGGAATATTTGAAAATTAAACCTTGGAGTGGATCCAAGGTTTTTCCAAGCCTCACCAGGGGAGAAGCACATCCCAAGCAAAGCCCTTCCCTGGGCATGATTTATAGGCCTGTTAAACCACAATGTGTTTTAATGATTATTTAGGAACATCAGGGAAGGGAAAAGAATGAAGAAGGAAGAGTTTGGGCTTCTTTAAATCAATGGATCTATGAGAAGATAAATACAAGTTTAAAAGAGGGTGTTCTTTTAGTGGCATTAATAGACCAATAGTCTGATAAACCCTCTCATCGTGCACCTCGTGGACTTGTGGGATAATCCTAGCTTTGAGACATAAATTATATTAAAAAAGAAAAACCCAAAACCATCAGTTTTGCTTCTAAAAATACTCTGTATATTAATACAGAAAAAAAAAATCTTAGCTCTTCATATATCAGCCAGAAGTCAGAAAAAAAATTAGCAATTATTTCCCAAAAAAACCCCATAAACAGAGAAATATAGGAATTATTCCAACTGCACTGTGTTGTTTCATTGGAGCTGAAGCCAGAGGGGACAAATCAGGCAGTTGATGTTCAGCCTTCAAATCTGGTCAAAAGAAGTGTAATTAGACATTAATTAAATACTTGAGGCTCTGCAGCAATGGCTCAGTGATGTTTCCCAGCTCCAAGAAAATGGATTGCTGCTTCTCCCAGAGTGAGGGAAAAATTCCCCATGGGAATGGCAACTGGAGCCCTCTGGGCAGGATGTGCTGAGAATCCTTGTTCTGTTGAAACAGTGGGTTTGGGAATCTTGAAATCCCAAGGAAGGGGTTAATTGGGATGTGAGAGCAGTGGGAAGAGGCTGCAGGATCCTGGAATAAGGAAAATTTCCCACGAATTCCAAAGGGATTTAATTAGGCTGTGGGGAGCAACCACTCTGGATCTCTGGGGGATCTTGCTTGCACAACAGTGGAGTTGGGAAAAGGATGAAAAGGGATGGCTGCTGGAATTTTAGTGCCCATTTTTCCAGGTTTTTTGTTGGCAGGGAGGAAGCAGCCCTGTCTGTTCACTTCTCAGGCAGTGGGGAGTGAAATTCTTCATCTCCCTGTGCCAGAATTGCCAGGCAGGACTCAAATCCAGAGCTCCTGATCCTGGAATCTCCTTTCTGCTGCTCAGGCTTTAGGAGAAAACCTCTGTGTTAGAGGGACACGAAGTGGTTTTGGGCTGGAAACAGGAAGGGACAGCTGGAGGATGGCAGGGAGAAGAGGGAGACAAATTGGAAAAATAAAAAAAAGCCCCCAGGGCCCAACCACCATTGCAATCCTGGAGTGTCCCTTTTCCCAGGAGGTCTTTTCCCACAAAAAGCTCCATCAAAGCCAACACAATTCCTGCCACAAGGTGTTTTCACAAACAGGTGCCTCCATCCCTTAAATTCAAGAGACACCTCTTCCATCTTCCCCAATTAAGCATTAAATTTATCTTCATCTCTTCCTGCTCATTGAGGATTTTATCATGGCACCTTCTTATTCTTAGAAATATTTCACTTTCTTTCCTGGCACGTAGAAAACACCCACAGAAACCCCAAAAGGAAGATGACTAATTATTCCTGGGAAACAATGAGATTACAGAGACCATAAAGTTTTTCATCTTATCTCTCATTTGTTATCACCTCACATCACGAATAGCAAAACCACCAACAGATCAAAAATTACTCATGGCCTTTCTTTAATAAATGGGAATCACCTCTAATAACCAGCTGGAAAATCCCAGATAATGAGGGAGGTACGAGAAGAGATTTGAGCCAGTGTGAACCAGCAGAGCCCAAATTTTCCTGAGGAACAGGAACATCTCAGTGGTCCCCAGTGAGTGCTGGGGTGGTGGCAGGGGAGCTGTGCAAAAGGAAAAGGCATCTGGTGTCCCCAAATCCACCCAGCTGGGGAGCAGGGAGCTTTGTGTAGTGACAGGAAAAGGGGGAGCAGCCTCCAGCTGAAGGAGGGCAGGGCTGGATGGGATATTGGGAAGGAATTCCTCCCTGGGAGGGTGGGGATGGGCTGGGAAAAGCTGTTCAGAGAGGAGGTGGAAGTGTCCCAGGCCAGGTTAGACACTGGGGCTTGGAGCAGCCTGGGACAATAGAAGGTGTCCCCATGGCAGGGGGTGGCACCGGATTATCTTTAAATTCCAGCCCCAAACATTCCAAGATTCTCTGTGTGTTCCATGTTCCTCCTCAGCAGAGGAGACCTTTTCTCTTCCCCTCAGCAGGGTGAACACCTCACCTCAGGCAGGCACTGAGGAAAATCCAGCTCCAAACTGGGGCAGTGCTGGTGAGCCAGGGTGGGGGAAGGAGAAGGATTCACCTTCTGAGGAACGAAGAAAGCTCCAAAATGCTCTCATGAGTCACCTCAGCTCCTCTGAGCTGCCCTTACTGGCACAGGCATCATCTGCCTGCACTGAAGGTTCATTTTACACTCCAAGGCACAGCTCAGAGCTCTCTGGGCCAACTTGTGTGGACTTGAACCTCTCCAGATCCCGCTGACGTGCCGAGCAGTCGGCAGCTGCTGCTGCTCTCACTCATCATCCACGGAAAAAAAATCACCCTGTTAAAAATTCCATCCCAAACCGAGACCAGGGATCAGACTCATCCCAACACAAGGGTNATACAATAAACATCCAAGCCCGAACATGAAAATCACCTCAATCATATTTCCATTAATCCTGGCTCTGAGGGAAAACAGAGACTGATGGCAAAGCACTGATGGGTGCTGCAGAGCCCAGCACACAGCCCCACATCTCCCCTCCTGCCCAGCCTGTCCTCACAGAACCAGGGAATGATTTGGGTTGGGAATGACCTTACAGCTCATCCAGCCCTATGGCCAGGGACCTTCCACTAGGCCAGGTTGATCCAAGCTCTGTCCAGCCAGGCCTTGGAAACTTCCAGGGCTTCTTCCAAGCATCCCTGTGTTTTGGTGTTTAATTTCTTTCTTTGCTTTGCTTTTAGTCAGAGTTGGGATTGAAGCACGAGAGAGAGGATTTTCATGTTTGGGCTCAGTTGTTTATTAATTCTTTTCTATAGTACAGAGAGTGCTACAGGACTTGTAGCTAACAAGCTAAAAATGACAAAATGGAGCTGGATCTCCCTTGTTACAAGGTCTTTTAAGGCCTAACTATCCAATTAAAAGCTAACATCGATATTATTTATACTTTTAACCCAATGACCAAACACCTGTGACCCACACTGTGGGGTTTTCTATCCAACCAGAAACTACCACCTGAAATTATGAAGGAGAAGGAACAAGAAGGAAGAAGAGCCAACACCCAAAATCCTCCATCTTGTCCCACACCTATGACTATATTCTAAAACTCCAAATTCCAAACCCTTCACCATGTGAAATCACACACTTCTATTTAACTCCACACCAATGATTTTAACTCCATCTCTCAAATTTGGAGCTTTCTCCAAGGCCTCAGGTCCAAAGCAGTGTTCTGCAGGGGGTCAGTGTCAGAAAACACAGAAAGTTCAAAATTCTCAGGCTTCTGGGATCCAGCACCTGGGGAATTTGGGGGATTCAGGCAGCTTTTCTTCACCTCTCTGCCCATATTTTCTCCTCGTGGAATTCCAGCAATCCCATGGCTGCTCTGGCAGGGACGTGACACCTGGTTTGTGTGGGATCAGAGGGAAAAGGAAAAAAAAAAGAGGGGATGAAGAAACTCCATGGATTAGAGCTGCAGGGAAAGCTGAGATTCAGGGCTCAGCTTTGCTGCTGCATTTCCACTGTCAGTGTGCAAAGAAAAAACAAACAACAAAAAAAAAAATCCCTCAAAGTCCCAAAGCTCAGCCTGAGGTTCCCTCCAGAGCTTTTCTAAAATAAATGTTGAGCACCACAAAAACCCACCCTGGCTGCAGCTCTCAGTTATTCACTTTCTTCTGTTTTCTCCCCTCTTTCTCAGAAACTCAGATGCAACAAAGTTGCCCACAAAAAAACCCCAAAACAGTGAAAAACAGGTTTTTTGAAGCCAACAAAGGAGGGTTGGGGGGAACAGGTGCAAGGTAGAGGAGGAGAAGATAAATATGTGACTCTGAGCCTCTTTTTCCTTTTTTTTTCTTTTTACTGAAATACAATTCTTTAGCACTGAATGCTCGATTTGGCAGCATTATTCTTTCCTCTTCGTTATTTTGCAATCATTGCCTACGTTATTGCCACAGCATTCAAACACACTCATGGACAGGCAAAAAAAAAAATTGGAGAAGTGTTCCCAAAGTGAGAACTGGGAGATGGGCATGGGAGAGTATTTGGCCTGGCTCTGGTAGGGACCAAAGAGGAGGAGGAGGCAGAATTCCCCTCCTGATGGACGCCTGCACGTGAGGAAGGTGAGAGATTGGAAAAAAATAATTTCCTGGGGAGGTGGGGAGTGAGGCTGGGATGGAATTCCCAGATTTGCTGTGGCTGCCCCTGGATCCCTGGCAGTGCCCAAGGCCAGGTTGGACATTGGGACAGTGGGAGGTGTCCCTGCCATGGCAGGGGTGGCACTGGCTGGGATTTAAGGTCCCTTCCAACTCAAACCATTCCATGATTCCATAATTTTTTTCCTGGGCTCTGGCACTGACTCTGTGCACCACAGGAGGAGAGTGGACAATTCCACCAGAATTCCTGAACTTTTCCTTCCCAGTGAAAAACCAGGAAGATCAATGGTATCATTTGGGTATAATAAAACCAATAATAAAACATTTGGGAAATAAGCATTGCCTTCACAGTCTCCATCTGAATTTCCAAGAAATAAAGGAACTGTGCTAAGGTCTGAGTTAAATTCTCTCACTGGAATAAATCTGGGTGATAAAGTTGCCTGTAGGGAATATAAAAACTATTAGAAAAGAGTTTTTCATCCACTTCATAAAATGCATATCAGAGAGTTGCACTCGGTCAGGCTTTTCCAATACATTCCCTGCTGGAACCCTGGGCACTGAGAGTTTGAGACTTTCTGTGCTGCCAGGCACTGACCCCCAGGAGAACTCTGCATTGGACCTGAGGCCGTGGAGAAGCTTCCAGAATGGAATGATAGAACTGGGATCGTGGGGGTGTAGTTTGAATAAAAGTGTGTGATATCACATGGTAGAAAACTTAGGATTTGAGGTTTTGGAATATAGCAATATATAAAGTAAGATGGAAGTTTTCGGGCAGAGGTTTCTTTCTTCTTCACCTTCTTCTTCATGGTTTAGATTGATATTTTGTAATTGGATAGAAAATCCCGCATTGCAGGTCACGGGTGGTTGGTTATTGGGTTAAAAGTAAAAATAATTTAGGTGGCTTTTCTTAATTGGACAATTTGGCCTTAAAAGGTCTTGCAGAGAGTGAGACACATCCCCATTTTTAGTTTGTCAGCTTGAAGTGCTGTAGCAGTCACTGTAATATAGATAAGAATTAATAAACATCTGAGTCCAAACACAAAATACTGTCTCTCGAGCTTTTAATCCTGTTTTAATCCTGACTCTGGCAAAAAAAAACAAAAAAACAAAAAAAAACCAAAAAAAACCCAAAAACCCAAAAAAGACAACAACAACAAAAAACAGGATAATTCTCCTCTGAGGTCAGCGGAGAGCAGAAATAAAGAACCAGGTGATCAAATAGAGTGGGGACAGTGCCTGACTGGGGAAGCAAACACATCCCACTGCTGCTCCAGGATTCACCTGGAATTACCAACCCAGCTGCCAGTGAGAAACTCTGGAAAAGCTCCAGTCAGCTGCACCAACCTGTTCCTCTGGCCCACATTTCCTGCTGCAGCTCTTCCCACACAGCCACAGCCGCCTGCTGTTTATTTATTATTTCTCCAACTGCACTCCCATTAAAGGAGGCTCAGTTCCCTGCTCAGCTTTAGCAGGGAAATGCTGAGCTCCAGTGAAAGCAGCATCCCTAGGGAAACAAATCCATGGCTTTCAAACAGTGAGGATTTTTTTAAGAACACCTTCCACTGTCCCAGGCTGCTCCCAGCCCCAGTGTCCAAGCTGGCCTTGGGCACTGCCAGGGATCCAGGGGCAGCCACAGCTGCTCTGGGAATTCCATTCTAGTCCCTCATTACCATCCCAGGGAATAATTCCTTCCCAAAATCCCATCTATCCCTGCACTCTTTGAGTTTTTAGGTATTCCCCCTCATCCTGCCGTTCCAGTTCCAGACAAAATTCCTTCTCCATGTTCCTTGTAGCCCCTTCATGTCCCGGAAGAGGCTCTGAGCTCTCCACACAACTTCCTCTTCTCCAGCCCAGCTCTCCTAGCCTGGCTCCTCAGAGACGGTGCTCCGGTCCCATGAGGAATTTCCTGGCCCTCAAACAGGTACGGAAGGCTTCCTCTGGAGACACAGGTTCTGAAAACTCTGCTCTGGAAAAAGTGCCAAAAACACTCGGAGCCATCACACCCAACTGCTTGGAATGTGTGATCACACAGGAGAAATGTACAACTGATGCATAAAATGCCTTTACCCAGAAATATTCTTCAGCATTCATTCATGAAAAAGAGGGAAATGCGCTTTTGGAAAAGGAATATCCTTTCTTAAGGATCCTAAGTTTTTAAAATTCACCGAGACCATAAATTGAATCCATAATTTTACAGCCTCCATGCTGCTCATCCTCAGGAAAATACCATATTTATTATGGAATTATGGGTGAGGGAGAAGGAGGAAGGTGCATCCACATGTCATCCATCATCCATCATCCA
>VWZS01001726.1:0-26885 GCA_013397075.1 Rhabdornis inornatus | reverse complement strand
CACAGCTCCTGAAATGACTCTGGGTACTCTTGCCACACCTCTCTAGACCTTCTTTCCTCAAAAGGGTAAAGCCAGAAGATCAGAACTGAACACAGATCTCATGATATCATTTAGCAGCATCAGTTTTATCTGCTGGTTTCCCACTCCTCCTGCCTCCTTCAGGCAGGTGAGGACAGTTCAAGTGGTTTAAATGATCACATACACGTCTCCAAAATACTTATTGCTCCTGAAGTCTAAACCGATGTATACTAGATGAGATCCCACACGACATTTCCTTCTCCTTGCTAGAGGAATCATCAGAGACGCAGCTGATGAGCGAATTCCATCACGGATAACTCTTTGCTGTAAAGCCTGGTTGCTGGGGGGCAGCAGGAGCTGCCCTCCCTGCAGGCACTGATGTGTTTATCTGCTCTTTGCAGGCTGCGCCCCACTCAAGGTGACTCTCACAGAGAGCTGTGTACAAAAATTCTGCACTGCTCACACCTGGGGATGTGCACAAAGCATTGCTCAGGCAAAGCACAGCATGAGGCCATGCATTCCACGAGTTCTAGACACACTTCCCAGCACTGGGAGAGCTCAGCTGGGCAGCACTCCTGACAGGGAGCATAGCTCAGCTGCTGGCAGAAGGGCTTAGTGCTTCCCCAGAACCTGCAATGTTGCTCTCCCCAAAACACATCAGCCTCCATGTTCTCATGGATTGATTCAGTAGTTGAAGCCAAGGCTCCTCACAATGAGGCCAATGAATATTTTGGCCCTGGACTGGGAGAAGATGGAGCCCTATTTCCTGTACTTTAAAGCACAGGATCAACCAATGCTTTTCCTGGAAGACACACAATCCCTTTCCCAGAGCTCCATGGGAACTCACCGTGGATCACTCCCTGTGCAAGGCTCTGCTGCTCCAGCCTGTCCTCACTGCCATGTCCTGGTTTGCTCCTGGAATTCCCAGCCCAGAAATGTCTCCGTGCCCCTCCACTGCCAGAGCAGGCTTGGGAGGGTATCCCTGCCTGGGATGTTCACTGCCCTTTGTATTCCAGGTTTCCTGGTTCTTCCTTTCCCCCAGTCCTGTGTGCTGACCAGCTCCGGAGTGTTTACAAAAAAAAAAAATAAAAATTCTTTTTCTCAGTTGCTAAATGCAGCTTAACACCACTCAGTGACCCTGTTAGCCATGCTCAGTCCTTGAAAACACATCCCTCAGTGACACTGCAGACAAATCACAGCAAACAGAAGCAGCTTTGAACTCTGCAGTCATTGTAATCCACAGGCATAATTAAGTGAAATGAATAAATGAAGCTGGATTAAGTGATGATCTCTGGCCAGGTGCCAGAGAGTGGCACCAACAGTTATCAAAGGCAATCAGAAATGAGGCTGAGGAAAATACCGGGCATCTTATGTTCCTTGTGGCTTTGTGCTACAGAGATTGTCATTATTATTTTTCATTTACCATCATATGATGAGTGCCTCCAAACTGCACATGGAATTTCCACCAGGATTTCCATGGCACAGTTTTGCCCTCTAACCCATGCTCGGGGCTCCACTGGATCCACTGAGAGGCTGGGAAGGAAGGAGGAGGCCCTGGAGTTCCCTTCTGCTGAAGGAGCCTGGAGGCTCAGGAGGGACCTTGAAATGGTGACTAGAGAGGGAAAGGGCACTTTGCTAGAGCACTGTGTGGGATGCACAGGGCATTAAGGTATTGCTGCAGGCAAGAAAAGGCCAGAGACTTCTCCAGAAATCATAACATTGTAACAAATAAATAAATAAATAAATCTCTTGCAAGTACAGGAAGACATAAAGTTTAAACACATCGTGGTTTAACCCCAGCCAGGAACTAACCCTTGCACAGCCCCTCATTCATACCCCCTAAGTGGCATGGGGGAAAAAATTAGAAAAGTAAAAGTGAGTGTGCTGCTCAGCAATAACAAAGTCACTCCTCAATTATCAACACTGTTTTCAGCACTGATCTAAACCACAGCGCTGTGCCAGCTACTATGAAGAAAGTGAACTCTTTCCCAGCCAAAACCAGCACATATACCAAAAGCATCTTCACTCAGAATAGCAGACTTGGTGTGTCCAGAACAAGTATTTTGATTTTATGTTGACTTACAGAAAAATACGGCCCAAGAAATCTTTGGCTTCACAAATATCCTTTCCCTCATCTCCCCACAAAGGGAAATGTATTAGATGTGAATTTACCTATAAATATTTTTATTGTTCAGTTCCTACTACAGCTCTTGCTGTAAGGCTAGCTTTAGCATTATACTTTGGTCTCAGTAGATTTTTAAAACCCAGGAAGTTTTTTTTAACACAAGGTTTACTACGAGGAGTGATTTTGGATTATCTGTACACTTTGCAAATTCTCATCAAAATTCAAATTGTCTGATGAAATATGTATTCCTGCCCCTGAAACGTCCCCAAGGAGGGGTAGGGGGGAAATCAATTACTACACCACACTTAGTGCCAGACACATGAAACACACTGGAATAATTAAATACAAAGAACAAGAAAAAATGTGGGCAATTCCTACAGGTTACTGCAAGCATCAGAAATATTGCTAGATTTTTGTAATCTCTTGATGAAGGACATGCACACAACCCAGCAGAGTTTTCCATCTCTGGGTCACTGACTGCAGGTGAACAAGGACCAGCTGTCTCAATAACCTACCTCTCCTAGTTTCTTTTGTGCCTTTAAACCAGGAACACAGTGACAAAAACGTCACGTATCTGACATTGTGGTGGTGGTAATTTTTCTGTGTATTCAGCTCGCAGGCCATAAAGCACACCCTGGTTGTGCTTCACAGTTTCTCTCCCAAAGCCAATCAGCCCTTCCTCATAAACAAAACAAACAAAAAACCTGAAACATTTGATTGAAGACAGTCTTTGTCTTTCTCACAAATCCCTCGAATTCTCACTTTTACCCACAATTTCTCCCCCTCATTTTCCAGCTTATTTAGTCTGGATTCAAATCCCCTTCCAGAAAACATGAATAAATGAGTAACAGCTATTTCAGAATAACATTGACTGTCAGTCTCTTCAAAGCCTTTTCTGAATTTCTGTCCCATCCTGCACCATGCCACCAACACCTGCAGAATTCCTCGCAGACCTTCCAAACTGTGATCCTTTTCTAGCCCCTCTAACCAGTATTCCATTTAACTGCTGTGGTCCCACCACCCAGAGGGGAATGACAGTGTCTCTGGTGACACTCAAGACACATACTGCCATTTTTGTATGCATGGCCAAGCTGCAGAGGAATAATTCACAAGGATGAAAATATTCTCTATTTTAAATGCCAAAGCTGCATCAGCCTGAGCTGCTTTTCCCTTTGCATTTCCCAGGGAAGCACTTGCAGAGAGGATGAGGCAACTGTGAAGCACTGCCCTTGTTCCTGCTGCTGAGGGGTGCCCACCCTTCACAGGAACAGTCCCTGCCTGCTCCCACTCCCTGCAGAGGCAGCCCGGATTGCTCCCGGTTCACAGCACTGCCTGCAACGCCAGACTAAGGAAACCTTTCCCCCTCTCCTGGAACAGACACCAGCTGGCAGCCACAGAAAGTACACAGCAACGCCTCCTACTTGCCATTACTCAAATGCCACATCTTTAAATAAAGAGGAAAAACCCACCAACCTCATCCCCCAGAATGTTACATCCAGACGTCTTTCAAACAGCAAAACCATGAGCAGCTTCCTCTGAGAAGTTCATGGCTATTACTGTTGAAGAATACTCTCTCATTTTTCAGTTTTTATGCCCACAAGACTTTATTTGGGAAGGAGGAGCTACTCTCCCTTTTTTAGCCCATTTCTGTGCTCTGTGCACGAGGCCATCTGACCTCCTCAGCCCCTTGCTGGCCCTGGAAATGTTCCCGCTGCTGCCCCCCGGCAGAGCTGCCATACAGCAACAAAACCAGCTTAGAATTGCCTTTAATCAAAATGCCATCAAGTGACTTAAAGTTTGTAATAAGATTCTGTCACTCAGTTTTGTATCTAAAATTTTCAGTTGATGACATATTTAAGATGATGACATGAGAAAAGAGTGCAGTCAGAAGCAATCACCATTTGTGTTTCAGAAATCCCAGGTTCTCCACCATTTTCCATCACTTTGGTAAATGCCGTTCCTCACCACCTGTCAAGCACTTGGCATTTTTTGAAAACCAGGCAAATTATTAAGAAGCCTTAACAAGGTCTTCAGGACGTACCTGTCAGTCTCTTTTTTCCTTTGAAATATCAGGAGCTGTTTTAATTCACTGAATTTTCCATGCAGGTGGCAGTTTTCTTCTCAGCTACATGAGGCAAAATCCCAAAATTCCCTGAACTGCAGGGTAAATGGTGTGAAAAGTGCCTCAGCACCACATACAACAAAGTTTAGAATATGGGAAGATGAGAGTGTGAGGCTTATTGAAAAAAATACAGGTACTGAGATTTGCTTCAATCACTCCAGTGTAACTGGAAACTCTCATGTTTAGGAATACTTACATCTGAATTTTTCAGTTAGCTTTCAAGTCACTAAAAACAAAAATTTAAAAATGCAGTTTTATGCTCTAATAATTCCAAACATATGGAAAGTTTGCTAGCTGGATAGACCTGCAAGATAAACTGCAAGCACTTGGGCATTATGTTTCATCATAATTTTGATGGATTTTAATTAAAGACATTTCTTAGAGCACAGCTCAAAGGAAGGAACCTTTAAGAAGCTGGATCCTTCATGCCAAAGCAAGGCCTGGTTTGAGACCTGCTGTGTGCACAGAGCTGTGGAAAGGCTGTTGTGCCAACAGCCTTCCTGAAGAAACTGCTTTTGGTCTCTTCTGGAATAAAGTTCTCCTAAATTACATACTTCAACTATTTGAGGAAAGAAAGTACAAGACCTAAACACACTTTGAGAATAACCTTCAGAACCTGCTTCTGCCTTCACAGCTGACACATTATGAGTATAAATGAGCATAAATGAATTTAAGTATTTTTTGCTGCAAATCAGTAACTCCCTTCCCAGGGACAGCATGTCACAGGTTAAGGGTACTCCTACATCTAAGAAACACTCCTGATTTATTAAACATGCAAAAGTGCAGGAAAGAAAATTGATGAATACAAACTAATAAGGCCAGAAGAACCTGGTGACAAACCCAATAGTTGCATTGTGGGTAAAAATAATGTTCCTTCAAAGACAGCAGAATGAATTCTAAGGGATAATGCAGCAATACATTTTGCTCTGACAGGCATCCCCTCGCCCTGATAATGTGCTCATATGGTGAAAAAACAGAACTCACAGTCCTTACGAATTTATAAAATGGAAACATTGATTACACTAAAAATGTATTATTGACAACCTGCACCTGCATTATTTTATTAATTAATGTTTAATGCCCAACAGAATGTAGTTTTGGAACGGATAGATAGCTGGACTGTTATCTCCCTTAATTTCTTTTCAATAAATTAAACCCTACCAATCTGCTATAGAGACCCTTATAGGTACAGGGAAGGCATTTGATTTATAATGTTTCTAAATAGATGGCACTGTGATGAATTACCACTTCACAAGATTAGGAGATTATTAGGTTGTGGGCTCTATTTTCTACTTCACTTTTAAAGCTATGATTCTAAGAAGAAAATCCTCATAGATGTTGCTGATTTTACAAGAAAGGAGATGTGTGGTGATACTGAAAATCATAATTCTCTCTTTCTAGGCATGGGCAAAAAAGGAGTATTTTGGCAGCCTGCACGGGAACCTTGGGAGAAGCAAGGCCAGGTACAAGATGCAGGACAGTCCTTAATCCAGACCAATACATTGTATTTATGGCAAGGCAGGGGTTGGATTTTCACGTGAGGATGGTGCAGGGAGACAAGGAAGGAGAGAGGATGAACAGATGTGTGCCACTGACATTCATTTTCAAAAACCCACTGAAGAAGTTTGCCTGTATGTGCAGAAATGTGTGGGCACAGCTTTGTGTATCAGGAAGAAATACGTGGAAAGGACCTTTAACCATCAGCCTGGATGGTTCATCTTCAGAAACCTCATCCACTCCCATAGTTTGATTCAGTATGTCCAATAACAGAGATTTCAAAGCTTTTTTAAGCAGACACTGCAGTGCTTGTGTAAAGTATGTGCTAACACAAAGATGTTATCTTCAAGTTTGCTGGAAATAAGTACTTCAAATTTGGAGTTTGGTATTTAAAACGGCTCTGTTAAAAGAGTAGTAAATTAAAAGACTGAATGCCACTTTTCAAGCTGCCAGTACACTTCAGAAATGAATTTTTAATATCTCTAATGGCATGTTTTCCTATGGATTACTAAAATCATAGCCAAGGGGAACCATTATTATCAACATGAGTCCAGGGCATCAGACAGCTAATTAATAGCAGATCACTCTTCTCCCAATTCCATGTTTTTTTAAATGTGAAGATCTCCATAACTGAATGTCATGCAAAATATTATGCAAAGCATCCAGCTTTTTTCCAAGATCAGCAGGAGCTGAGTGCCATCAGAAAGGATGTGCCAGTACAGAGTTGGAGGAGCTCTAATGTTTACTCATTGAAAGGCTACAAATGCAATTCACAGTAGGACTCAGAATGGAGCCTGGGGGAATGCAAGAATAACTGAAGCCCAGCTGGAACAAAGAATCCTCTGGAGCAACAAATTCAATATGCCAGGGAAAAAAAATAGGTCTGAATCGAATAAAGTCTTGCAAGCAGACTGGCAAACACAGCAGCAAAAGTTATGCTCAGAGATGGAAACCAAAATAAAAAGGGGGGTTACCATGATGAGAATGGAGACCTGAAACACATTAATTAATTGCATTCTCCCAAATTAAAACAAGGCTACTGCTATCCCTAAACTCCTGCATGGAACCAACTGCCTCAGTCTTCTGTTGTCCATGCACTACCAAGCTTTTGCTCTGTCTTCCTAATGAAATATGTGTAATATCCAATTACCAATCAGTTGCCAATTAAAACACTATTTCTCAATAACATGATGCTGCTAACTGAATTTTCATGCAGCCCTTGGCACCCTGGTTTATGAGCAGTTCTGCCATCCATCAGTTCCCGTGCTGTCAGGTCTAGGGATGTGCCAAGCAGATGGCCAAGGATGCTGCCTGAATTCCAACTGCTGGTTTCCACACAGGCAGAGGTGGAAGGGATAGGAACAAACATTTCCATGTGGAACACAATTAAAATTGACCCACAAGGTGTCACTGTTGCTCCAGAGAAATTCAGGAGCCAGGGGATTTTTCTGGGCACAACCTGAGACTGGGAGACTGACTCCAGTGGGGATGCACCAACAGGAACTGTGGTTACTCTTCCTCCCTTTCCCAAACTCTACACATGCCCACACCTTTAAAGAGAAATCCAACAGCACCACCTACCCAAATGCCACCAGCTGCTCCTTCCTTCTGCTACTTTCTCCCTGCTTGCTGTCCTGCTGCCTCTCTTGCCAAATGGCCATGTTGGATGGAATCAGGCTCTGCCATTGCTGCAGCTGGTGGAGCTGACAAAGTGAAGGCAGCTGGTCCCAGTTGCTTCCAGACCCCACTTTCAGCTGCCTCGGGGAACCAGAGACCAAAGCTAACAGGAAACAAATCCACTGCTGATCACAGCACACAACAATGACCATGGGCTTCCTTGGGCCTGGCTGCTTCATTCCAATGAAATATTTACAGAAAAAATAAATACTTCAGAAAAACCTTCCAGAACATGTAATTTCATGTATTCAAGCCTACGTATTCCCAATTTTAGCCAAAAAAGGGATTCATAGCATTTACCCTCTATGGAAACACACCTACTGCAATTATTCCAACATTGTAGCAGCCAAGATTCAGACTAAGCAAGAGCACATCCTTGTAGTATCAGTGTCAGGCTTCCCTAAACAGTTGTCTACGGATTTGCTTTTCCCAAGTTCTGAGGGGAGAGAGGTCAGTGGCTCTTCTGTGTGTTTGAACTTCTCAGCACCACTGCTGCAGGCTGATGTCCAGCTATGTCCATCAGTGCTGCATGGGTGGGATGAAAGGAGAAATAACTATCCTTTGGGAACACTGAACTTCCCTTCGGATGAAGACATCGGCATTCTTAAAAGGAAGAATTCTTAATTTTGATGTTAAACCAGTCTCAAAAGAAACCTCACCTGCACTGTTCTGCATCTTTCCCATCTTTCACCCTTCAGGATCCCACATAATAATGGGCTTTTCGGAAATAGAAATGCCAAGGCTTTGTGATTTCCAGCATCTGCAGAAACATTGGAATTTAGGCCATGTGCTACAGAGGCACCCCTGGGTTTGCTGTAAGTCCCCAAATCACACCAAAACTGCAGAATAAATGGACAATGCTGTGTAAGGTAGAGCAGTTTTAGAGTGCCCTGAACTCTCACTGTTTTAATTTGAATGCATTCAAAGCTCTCCAGAACTAAGTCAGTGTCTGTGCCCAGATATTTGTGAGTTTACAGGGCACATGAGACTTCCACTACATAAATTCTGGGATCTCTCCTGGGCTCAGGAGTTCCTGCACAGTGCCAATGGATCACGGCTCCATCGAGCAGGGAGCTGGAGCCCAGACTGGCAGGACCCCATTTACTGAGTGTGGACATGAAGATAAAGCTGCCCACTGGTCCGTGCCAAGTGTCCCAGTCACATCTTGCACCAGGAATTCTGCTTCCCTACAGCAGTTACAGCTTCCATCCATTGTCCCCTTCCATCCATTGTCCCCTGTGCCTGCAGAAGTGGCCTGAGGCTGCAGATGCTGTGCTCAGCCAGGGCCTTGAGCACCTCTGCCACCATGGACAGGCAAGAAAAGGAGGAGGAAAGGAGCCAGTGCAGGAGTTATGTCTGGAGATTGTCTGGACAGATGGATTAGTTCCTGCTCAATATCCAGCTCCAGCTCCCTGAGCTGTTAGTAGCCTCAGCCTCTCCCAGCGTTAGTCACAGAAGTACTGCCCAGAAAAAGGGGCCATTTCCTTTGCTGAGCTGGGAAGAACGGCCTCTCTAGACTGGGAATACCTTTCTCCTGCCTCATTGTCTCAGGGCTGTCTGAACACACTAAATAGAGGTTTGGAACACACATCTGGCCTCTGAATATACCTAATGCTAATTAATTTTACTTTAAAGACTACTCCACTGTTGCTCTACATTTGTCAGCACTTCCTATACATATTCCTAATAGTAGATTAGCACAGAAAATGTTTAACAATTGGGTTGCTCCACTTGAATATGTTATCTTTTCTGTAGCAAAAAAGACCCACTAAATAGTGAGCTTTTCTTGAAGATTGACCTGCTATATTAAAAACCACAAAGTCCACTCGAGTTACCTCAAAGACATGGGAACCTTCTAAAGTGAAGAATGATCCATGGATACTGCAGCAGGAATTCCTCTTCTCCTGTTCATTATCCAGGGGTGGTCTTCCCCTATGACATTACAGAATCATTCCATACTATTTCAGAGTTCATTTTTCCCCAGGTGCTCTCCAGAGTGTCTGCTATTAATTATTTGTGATAGTTAACATTTACTGAACAGTACTGTAATATCCCTCCCAGCCATGGGGAAAGGGAGCCAATACCTCAGGTAAACACAAAGGGGTTTTCCCTACAGAAAACCAGCTGTGCAATGTGTGAAGCACTGATTTCAGCAAGGGCTGTCTGCTCCACACCAGCACTGACCCAGGCAGGGCTGCCTGTGGGGATCCAAAAGGAGCAGAAGCCATCACCTCCCTCATGCTGGGCTGAGATCTGACACAAGGAGCCTGCACAAATCAGTCACATCCTGTATCTGCCTCCTCCTATGACCCTCCAGGTGTTAAAAAGGTCACAAATCTTTGCAAATCCTAAATATTTTTCTTATGTCCAACTCAATAGCAATGTAACTGAAACACACCTCTGAGTCAGGCCTTCCCTGACAGCAGTGATGTCCTCATGCACAAATAATTAAAAATCAAATAATGGCAGGCTCTGTTTTCTCAGATCCCCTCACATCTATTCATTTTTCATTAAAGCTTTTTCCAGCCCCTTACATTCCTTCTCTTTCTCTTGAGATCATTACTGTAGATTTGAGAGGGGCTTTGACACAAAAGCTCAGCTCTTGCTCCTGTGAGTTTAGGAATGACCATCCTAAATCACAGCAAAAATCTGCCCAGGACAAAGCCTCTGGAAACAGTAATAGCCAGGTATAAGGGACATGGATCAAGCACAGAGCCAGATTTCTTTTCTGTGCCCACCCAGTTTCCAGCAGCTAAGAGATTTCACAGTGCAAAGATATGATCTTTGAATCTAGGAGACGAGGAAATGGATCACATATTTGTATGATCTCTTTGTCACCTCGTATGAAATCACAGAGGAAAAGTCCACAAAGTGGACATGGAGTCCCCACTTCAGCAGGAGAGAAGAGCCAGAGCTCTGGTGGGGCAGTGTCCTGGGCCCAGGCATTCAGTGGGGACAGGAGCACGCACAGGAGTCAGGGACAGAGGAAATGGCTGTCAGCTCCAAGCCAGCATCCTGTTCATCACCTTTTTTTGTTCTACTGCTGGTAGACAGAATGAACCAAAGTTAATCACTCCAGTGGTACAGGTTAAAAAGAGTAATGGACTGGTGTTTATAACCAATTCCTTCAGCTGAGCCAGGTTTGCTGATACAAATATTAAAGAAGTTTATTACAACTTGATTTCTGTGTTGTTACTAATGACCCACAATGCCCTTATGTGAGAGCACTTGTTATTCACAGTGCAAACAGAGTTTAATCCCAGGGATGAAATGATAACTGATGAACAAGTAAGTCCTCAGGGTACAAAATCACAATTTATCCTGCATTAATCATCATGAACTACCTGAGAACAGTAACTGCCAAGATTTTAAAGACGTAATACTCTTTGAATTTGCTTTACTGCACTTTTCTGAACTGAAAAACAATTCCCTGTCATCCTGCCAGTGCCTCCCAATACTTAAATACCTGAAAAATAAGAGTTATCTATACTTAAGTAACTTCAACTTACTTAAATACTTATTTCCTTTCACCACAAATATATTTCTAAAATCCTCTAACACTGATACAATTCCATGTGGAATGTTCCTGTCATTCCCTTCAGGAAGCAGGGGGGTTGTTATTGAGTGCAGCCCCAGTCATTCTGTGCTTTCCCAGGAATCAAATCATCTCTCTTTATTTGATTTCTGGAACCAAGCAGGTTTTGGTGGGATGGCATTTATTTTGCTAAAAGAGCCAGCAAACACAGCTCAGAAATGAAAGTGTTTTAAATTATTCACAAATAACTGTAGGAGGGTCATTGCCAAAGGAGCTCAATGACGAATTAAAACACCATTACCATTCCCAGTTCCTTATACACAGTACCCACAAACACATTACAAATTCCTGGCCAACAGCAGGAACTAAGGATTCCCAGTGAGTTTTTCTGCCCAGAAATCTTAAAACCAGATATTCTTAAAAACAAACAAGTGGGAGTTCAGTGTTGCTAACACAGACATTGCTCATGACTTGGTTTGAAAAACACACACACACACACAAATAGAAAATAAAACCCTGTCCATAAGACAGTTCTGAGCTGTCCCAGCTGATTAAAAAAGCCTGGCCCAGTTGTCACATCAATATGCAGGTTTTCTACTTGGTGCCGTAATTGTCATAAAAGGCCATCAAGGGAAAGTCTTTTTGTTGTATTTCCCATAAAGGTATGTGTGAACAGTATTTAACTACATCTTTTATTTTATCTGGACCAGCAGAGATCCTGCATGTCTCTCTAACCTGGAATTGTGTTTAAATTTGGGCTGCTCATACCAATCTAAACCCAGGGAAGTGTCAGGAAAGTCAAAATCCATCAGAATTTCAGCTTCAGTCTGGAACAGAAGCAGCAAGGGCCCTGCCTTTCCTCTCACTACAATTTCAGAGTTCCAGCACTTGCTAAGTATTTTACTTGGGATGCACCTAAACAATCTGAATCCTCAAATAACACCATTACCTGGGCAATAAAAAGGAATTTTTGTAGATTGTTTAGGATCTCCAGAGAGTTCACGGCAGGGGGAGGGAGGGTGAAGCCTTGTGAATGGAAATATAAAGTGAAATTGGAATTGAGGCATTTTGGGAACATTGCTGAGCTGAATGGCAGCTCAAAGCACCCTCACTAAGTGAGGGAGAAAAGCTCCAAAACAGCTTTATTTTAGGCTTGGCTGCACAGAGAAGTGTGTGCTAATAAACTGAATCATCAAAAATAAATTGTTTCCATGTTCATTTCTTCAGAATTAATACCTGTAACCACGGTTTCATCAGGTTCATTAAAGCTTGTGCTCTGATGTTGCACAGGACAAGTTTTGAGGAACTGTATTCTCTTTGTAGAATTGGGCTACTTGCTTTTCTACAGGGAAAGTTCTTCTCTCCCAGAACAGCAGTTACCCACAATGATGGGTTTTAATTAGGGACAACTTCATGCACAGTGCTCAGTATTTAAGCTGCAGGGGAAAAATTCTGAGAGGACACTGAGGAATCCAGGCACATAATGCCATCAGCTGAAATACTGAAGGACATTGCTGAATTCTTTCACAAGAAACCAAAATTTACTGGCTAATGGTACTTGCACTTTGGTAACTGGTAGAGGATCCAACTAAGCCAAAGTCCTGTTTAAGTAGCACCCCTACAGCAGAGGAAAGGTGGAAATGTGAACACCACAAATGTGAAGATACTTCAGCATCAGCTGTATGCGGAGTCTGGAAAATTACCGCTCTCATTAAATGGGACTGGGAGGAAGGCACCTCCCTCCTCCCTCCCTATGCACAGCCCTAACCCTGGCCCCAGCCCTCTGTGCCAGCTGGCACCACAGAACACACCTTGCAATGAAGACTCTAAGAGTCAGAAACGTCAAAGTGGTGTTGCCTTTATGGCTCCATCTGCTTCAGCTCACAGAATCCAAATTACAGGTGCAGATCATGGATTTGGCCAGAGCCATGTATTTTTTTTTTTTTGGTCAAGCACAGTTCTAAGCACCTTTCAGTTAGAATTTCATAGCATATTAAACAAGAGATAGCTATTAAAAATGTTTTTTTAAAAAGTGGCACAAACAAAAATAAACATACCACACCTGAGGCTGTAATGCTGCCCATCTAACCCCATCCCTGAGACCCAAGAATGCCTGTGCCTGGAAGTGAGAATGAGGGAAACAAACTCCACCTATGTGCATAAATGGTCCACTGGGGCAGTGCAATATTAGACTTGGCTGCACTGGAACAGAGCGCCTTCATTACACTTCTATGATAAATATCTCCCTTGCACTGCTGCAATTATCAACGGGCTTGATTAAGGGACTGATTTGAATGCAAACAGCATAATTGACCCATGAGAAAAGAGGAATGGATATAGTCAATGCAGCCTTTCAGTGCATTACAAATAGATGGCAGCATAGGGAAATGCCACTAGTCACAACTTATTACTTTGCCACTCTCCTTCAAATGAAAAAAAAAAAGATATTTGCATTTTTGCACACAGACTTTATACAATTTTCCAACATATGTGAGGGCTTTTTGAATAGCCTTCAAAAAGTTTTAAATGGGTCACTTTATTAAGTGCATCCATAAAGTCATGATCTATACTGGTTGGGACGTGAAAAAACGGGTAATGAACATTTAGCCAGAAGCCCTTTTCTGAACAACAGTAAACAAGAAGATTATTGGAATAATACTTCAGTTTGCTGTCACTTTCTAGTGAGTGGGATATAAAAATGAAACAAAGAGCTGGAACTTTTTGAACTACTGAGATCTGATTTCTGGAGCATTCAAAGGATATTAAACTTTACATGGAGTGTACGTATCAAATATCTGGAACATCTCTCCTTTATTTACCACAGTTTCATCCCTGTATTGACTTGAATCAATAGAAATTAGCATGACTTTAGTGCATTTAATCTTCAAATTGCCCTATCACAGCACCTTTGAGAGACAGGTAAGTGAGGGCATTTCATTACCCCTCACCTTAAAGGTGGAGAAACCAAAAAGTGAGGCAAGCAATTATGAATTCTTAGGCTTATGTGAAAGAAGTTTCGCAACTGGGTCTGGCTTCAGTTGAGATATATGAACATTGTGTGGGCAGCTTAAAAATATGTAATGTCCTTAATATTTACCTCTGCGCATCGCAGAGGTAAATAAAAATTTTTTTATATAAATATGAATATTGATATTTATAATAAATAAAAATTGCCACAAGAAGTGCACAGTGAGGAGTTAATAAACAAAAGAAAACATAGCATCTCTCCTGTTTCATTATGAGTGCACTTTGCAAAGGGTAGTCCCTAACCTACTCCTGTGAGCAACCTGATGAGTTTGGTTAATGTACAGACAAATAACAAAGCTAATACAATTACTGAAATGGAATCTATCTGGCATCCTAGAATCGCTGATGAAGGATGAGTGACACTCTTTGAAAGGTAAGAATATTAATAGTGTTGCCTTAATTTGTTCTGGAGCACAGCGGAGTCTGCTAATTTCCCAGTATGCACTGGTTTGCTCTCCAAGGTAACATTACAGAGATTTGCATTGTTCTTATCTCTAACTCAAATAACTCCTGAAGCCACAGAGCAAACAATTCCGGGGGTGCATTTACATTAGCTTGTTCAAGAGGCGTGAAAAATATATCCTCAAGTCAGTGCATCACGGCCGTTTAGTTTGTACTGGTGCCATTTCTAGCTCTGCTGCTACAAGCCACACCTTTAGCATCACTTAACCCATTTCCTTTACATACTGACAAATAGATCTCTAAACCACCATCGTTATAGGTCTGTATCAAACCAAAATAGAATCAGATTTTTAAAAAATAAATTCAAAATTGACATTTAGTGTTGAAAGCAAAAAGCCCACAAAACTAAGACTCCACAATTATCAACCAATAATTTAGATATTCTGAAAGTCTCGAGCCCTTTGTGGCAATTCCAATCAGAAAGATAATCACATGACTAATGCCAAACACAGAAACCACATCAGTGTCATAATAACACAAAAGGACAGGAAAAGCCTTTTTGCACTATGAAATGGCTACTTCAGGGCCATGCTAGAAAAATCTTCGGGCCATTTAGAAACTAAATTATGGTCACTGAAGTAGTGTAACTCTTCAACTGAACAAAAAGCACAGCTCTCCAGATATATTTATTACACATTTTTTAAAAGGCTACAGAGATAAAAGTCCTTTTGAAAAAATGTCTCATCCGAAATTTCATAAAAACACGTGAGTTATAGAAATGTGGTAAAAGGACAGTAGGAGTCTCCATGCATCCCAAGACAGCAGCAATCGTGATGCATGCTTTGAATATCTGAATCTCTGTCCGTATTTCAAAAAGCAGTTAAAGAGATGTGAGTTGGCGATACAGCAAAACAAATTAAGATTATGACAAAATATATTTTTCCTATATTGAACTGCCTGAAGAATTCTGGCATCTCTAGATCTGAAATGCAGAAACAATTCCCTTCTGAAGAGCTGAAAAAGATATACTTTCTCAAAATTCATCAAGTCCAGTGAGTTCCTGGCCTCCAAGGAGGACACAGTGAATGTCAGCACATAATTCACTTGATCAGACTCTTAAAAACTGCTTTGTCCCATGAGTCCCCAGTTTCCAGAAACAACCTTTGCCAGCTAGACACAGCTACTGATGTGTAAATCAAGTGTACAGACAGCCAAGGCTGCTGCTGGTGAGCAACCACTGCAAATAAACACTCCCTCAACATACTCAGTGATGAGAGGGAGGCACAGCGCCATAGTAACATGGCCCCTAATAACTCTGCTGAAAGAAATGCATCAGTATTTTCTACTTTACAATATAGTGAAGTATTAATTGAGGTGGCAGCTGGAATCCAGATCTTTCCCTTGTCTCTGTAGATCTCTTTGACTGCAGGCATTCATTCCCACTGTCCTAATAAATATTCACATATTTTACATGACCTGGGTGGAGTCACCGAAAAGAGAGCCAAACAATCCTTTGAAAACCTATCTACATATTTCTGACAGGGTTTCCCATCTCCAGAGATGTTAAGAACAACATGCTGAGGACCAAAGACACAACTATGCACTCATATCCTGACAGACAGCTCTAACTGTGAACTTCTGTGTTCAAAGAATGCCATTATTACCTGCAGTCAGCAATGTCTCAGCAAAGGCTTGCTTGATTTTCTGTAAGAAAACTCCCAAGCACTAAAATGAGCTGACTTATGTTCTGGGTTTTGCGACTGTGCAATATTCAGGTTGATTTAACCAATCAATAATCAAACCCAGAGAGTCAGTAGTTACTGATGATCTCCCAGCTTGCAAATGAATTCCTAAGACAACACAGAGCTGTGAAGAGCAACTGGGTCCTAACATGGTAGGAGGGAACAGAAAAGATGAGACCAAATCAAACTCATAACACTTCTATGCTACAGAGTGCCTGAAATCCTGCTGCCCAAATAAATGAACCAGCAAAATAGTAAGTAGAGGAGCTCTTAATTGGCTTAGTTAACCAGCCATTTAAAAAGAAATCCAGCTTGGTGGACTTAATGTTGATTTTT
This sequence comes from Rhabdornis inornatus, assembly GCA_013397075.1. Lineage (NCBI taxonomy): Eukaryota > Metazoa > Chordata > Aves > Passeriformes > Rhabdornithidae > Rhabdornis > Rhabdornis inornatus. Next base: position 10,404 of record VWZS01001726.1, on the reverse strand, counting down.
CAAGCCAGAACCCTTGACTGTTAGGATTAATACAACTCCATCCAGGTTTCCCAGGCCATTGATTACCATGTAGCAGGGATAAAACTGAGCCAAAGGAATGCAAATTATAGTGGTAAGAACCCTTAATAGCATAAAGCTTTGCAGATAGAGGTCAACTCCCCACCCTTCATGCAACATCGAACAGCAGTGGCTGTACATCAGCTCAACTCCCAGCAGCAGCTGAAAAATACAGACACCCCAAACAATTCCACTGCCTTGAGCTAAGCTACTTGAAATCCAGTTCAAACAAGGAGATGGAGATTTGAAACTCGAATAGTTTTACTTTGGGGTTTCACTCAGCCTGAAAAGATATGCAAGAATGCCTTGTCACCATCTGCCCCCAGTTATGCTGGTACAAGGACACAGCATAAGCATCCTCAAGTGGACTGCATTTTCTGTTCTCCTAATGTGGGGCTGGTGCATCGATGTACAGATTGGATGCACCTTTCCTTCACTTTAGACAGAGGCTTCTTTGCTCACTTCCTTAACTTTTTTCTCCTTTTGCCACCTTTAATCATTTGAAGACTCAGAGTTTAAACTATAAAATATTTATTATGTGCACATTCAGAAGAATAAAGATGCTTTGGGGCTAGAGATGCTGGTAACTCTTGAATAATTCAAGTCATGTTTTCAAGGGGAACACTTCAGGTATGGCACCAGCCACCAATACCCAGGTGCTCTGCTCCTGCTGGTGTTTCATCTCCTTCTGATCCCCAGTTGCCCTAAACAGGCTTAATTTACCTTATGTTCCCTTTCATCTGCTTCATTTGCAAAAGTGTTTCAGATGAATAAATAATACAGAGGACGAGGTAAACGCGCACAGGCAAAGTTGACAGTTGTCAAGCTTCCACCACCAGCACATATTAATGTTCTACATCTCTTCATCCATCTTTTTAATGTGTTACTGACGTTTGCACTGAATGTGTTAAGCACAGATGTGAAAAGGCCACTGCAGGGAAGGCAAAGAAATATTCAAATGCTAAGCAACTATATAGAACCTGCATATTCTATGTTCAATTTAGGTTTCCAATTAAAAAGAAAGTGAGGGAAAAAAAAACTGAGAATCAAAAAATATACTAACATTGCCTGCTAAGCTCTTAACTGAAACACTGGGCTAATGCTGTCATTAACAATATGAGTGGCATTTGTTATAATAGTGATAAAGTCATTTAATTGCTAAGGAGAGCTTTGGAAACATGTGAGCAGCCTTGAAAAGATGTGGCATTTGATGACAGGGTGCTCTCACCACAGGGTTGTAGATGCAGCTGGATGGTTTAGAAACCCAGATTTGGATCTGGAGATCATCAATCACACTTCAAACTTATTTAACAACATAAGAAATATTCAGAGAGATAGACTAGGCTATTTTAAAAATAGATTACACCCTTCTAGGGCTTCGTGTGTCTGCAGATGGACTGTTAGCAATATATTGAATTTTCTCTGCCTCTCTGTCCATCACAAACACTCCTCTGTGTGTCACACACATCTAAAGGAAACAGCTGAGAAGAGCAATTTTTAATGCACCGAGGATCAGGCACAAATGAAGGACACAGGTACCCTGCAAACACACGGTTTACTGAGGCAGAATTTACAATTATTCTCGTCCTGTCTGGTTTCATACACCTTCACTGAGCCAAAGTAGGCACGGACACCACTGAGATGGCTGCTGTTGGAGGCTCAGACCCTGCTGCAGAACTTTATCCACCAATGCATTCCACCTCTCTTCCCATTACTCTTTGAGGAAGAAAAACAGGAAAAATATTGAGGCAAAGGGGTGACTTGCAAAGAGAAATTTAAAAAATAGCTGGACAATTCCACAGAAAGATTTCCTGAACATCTCTCTGTGCACACTAACCACACATCAGGTATCATCCGTCCTGAAGGCCCAGAGGAAGCATTTGTCAATGAAGCTCTTCCTAGCCACATGTTTTCTCGATGTTTATGGCACTTTCATGTGTACTGGGCATGACATGATGCCAGTGGAGCATTTTCCCTTCTGATGTCTTTGTGATATTATTAACGACAAGAAGAAGTGTGCTGTGTGCATAGTAACCGCTTTTCAAAGGCAAATAACCCAGCTGCTGGGCCTGATTTCTGTTTCATAAAGGGCATCAGCTAGTGATTAATTATAAAATAACAATAATGAAGGACAGCCCAAGGTATCTGGCTTTGGAAAAGCTGTTATGACACAGGCAAAATGTCCGTGTTCCCACTCTGAACTGCGTTAAGCAGTCACAAAGCAGGGACTACGTCTTCAAAGGAACACATGCTTAAGATCATGGCTGACTTGCCTGGTCCCCCAAATCCTCCCCATACTCTCCACTTAAAGCTCTGGAAGCTGCAACCCTATAAACCTGGAGTTTCCCAAAGCTGTAGCTTTTTTTAAATTAAAGACTTTTGGCACAATTATGAGCTTTAGGTACACAAAATGTGTCTTCACAAGTCTCGGGTTCCAGAATTGAGGCTTTTCAGCAATTAAACACCCACATTGCTACAAACCACCTCTACACATCTGTCCTGCCTCTCTGCCCCCCTTGCCAGTCCCCAGAACACTGCCATGAAGTGAGCGTGGGACTTTTCACTGGTACAATCACAAAAATCTGCACTGAGTTTTGACAGACTTTTTCCAATGGTTCCAGTCAATTCCCCCCTCCCCTTAGTTGGCTTCCCCACCTAAGAACCCAGAATAAGGAGGCCTGGAGAGCCAGTATGAAAGCAGCCATAGCCAAAAGCATGTTGAAATCCTACAGCTAGAAATAGCATGAAGGAAAAAGGTTTTATCTTAGCAAATCTCTTCTGATTTGTTCTACTATGCCAGCAGATTAATACACTAAAAAGTGCCAGTCCTATTTTAACACAAGGTGCTATTGTACCATGCCTTAAGCTGCCATATAAAATAAGCTTAAAAGGTGATTCATGTATATGGTAAAGGTCATTTCTGATAAACCAGGTGGATCATATTAATTAATCTAGGGGAAAAAAAGAAGAGAGAGAGAGAGAGAAAATAATACATTTAGCTCAGTGGTTAATGGCATAAGGAAGCAGTTGCATCCAGAAGAGAACCTGATGGAAAGAAGATAAGCTCATGCCACACTTCAGATTGGAAGCAAAGCAGCAGTTCATGAAAATGACAGAAATGAATCAATGCACTGAGATTTACCTTGAGTAATGGGCATTAGCTATCATCACCAAATGGCTTCATGTAAACAGTTCAATACAGAATCAACTTCCTGTATTTTGATTTTTCATCTGACTATGTAAACAGCTTAAAATAATAAAGTGCAGAAATTTCTGCGGGGTATTCATTCAATGTATGATTCCTATGGGAATCCCAGGCACTTACTAAAGAAGCATTTTCACTGCAGTATCACCTAATACTGACCATTAACGTGATATTTAGAGGAGATTATCTGGGTTCATTTCTTCTGGCTCCGCCAGAGTTGGGAGGTGGCCACCAGCTCAGCGTGGGCACAGCGCCTGAGGGTGTTCATAGTCCACCACCTCCTGGCAGCAGCCCACTGATGAACTGCAGAGCATCACCCCTGGTGCCTGGATTTGGGCACAATAATCCACTCTCTATCTTTTCCACACCACTAAAGCTACTGTCTAGCACCTTTCTTATCATCTCACCAGTTATCTGGAGCTATTTCAGCCAGTACCTTTTTTTAGCTATCTTATTCTGTTGTTTCCTCTCTTAATTCCTGATCTAAAGTCCATAGAAACCACTACAAGGGTGGTGAGCTTTTTTGGTGTGCTCAGGCCTAGTTATACTTTCTCTAATGAAACATTATTTGCCGGTGTCATTGTGAGTTAAGCACATACCAAAATCAATCCAAAGTTCTTTAACTTCCTAAAGCTTTTCCTTTTTGCTTTTACTCTTAAGGCAGTTTTCATCTAACTACTGCAGTGTATTACTGAAGCTAATGGTTTAGCAGGCTGCAAGGATGAATGAGCTCTATCCATAGATAATAAGAGCCTCCAGTGTTAACTCTTAACTATCATTAAACAGCTTGAGAAAGAAAATAAAATCTCCTACTACAGAACTGGAGTTTCTAGGTAACGAGGGTTTGAAAGAAATTTATCCTCCTCAAAGGTGAATCTGTAATTGCCTACTGCAGAATTTCTGTCGCTCTTCCCAAACAATCTAATTCTGGTCATCACCAGTGATCTTACAACTTCTTGCTCACATATCTCCGTCTGTTGTATTCACAGCCTGCTCTTTTTTGTTGTTGTTGTTATTGTTGTCTGCTGACGTGCAGGTTCACTTTTCAAATTTTATTTTAAAGTTTTCTGAAGAGCAGACTTCCTTATTCCATTATTGTTAATATTAGATACAAATATAAGATTTAGTTTGGAGCAATACAAGTTAAAGGAGTCATTTCCCTTGTAATTTATTCATGTCCTTCTCAAAGTGGGGCTGTAGTAATTAACTAATGGGTCAGAATATTTTGATACAACTATCATATTTTAAAGAGTTACTCTTGCTGGTTTTGATCCAGACTTAATTTTTTTCCTTAATCCCAGTTTTCAGGAGTTGTAAATATTTCTTAATCATAATGGTGTTCCCTCCTCAGTCTCTACTGTTCAGTTTGACTCACCAGTGACTATAGCACAGACGGAATGTGGCTCAGCATTAAAAAAAAAACAACAACAGAATCTGTAAACCCTTTAAGTCCTCCCCAAAGTTCAGTACATTCCAGAAAAACCTGATCAACATTTGAAGTGGTGTCCAAAACAGAACTGTGGCTCTTTTCAAGATACAGACTTGCAAAAATGGTGAGTGATGCTTTTCTCTGTTATGCGCCTGTGACTTTATTGTGCAGCACAATTAACAGAGCAGCAGCTCACCCCTCTCTCTATCCTGTCACATTGGAGTTAAAAGTGCTGGCTACAGGATGACATATTCTAGACAAAGAGAACGAAAGGTGGGATTTGTGGCGGCTCCACAGATACCTGACAAGAGAGGAAATAGGAGGAAACGTGGGAGGAATGAGCAGAGTGTGATATCCACGGTCTAGCATGGCTAGGAAGGGGGAAAGGGCATGTCCACAGGGATCCTGGAGCTGAGCACAAACGAAAGCACAAACAGCTTTAAACATGGATGAGGGAAGACAACCTGAGAACAAACAACAGCTCAGCCACAGCCCGGAGCAGCCCTGGCTCCAGGAACACAAGGGTGTGCTCCTGGGGATCAGGAACACACAACTGCCCTGTCCCATGGGCTCGGTGTTACTGAGGTAGTGAACACCACCAGGGCACCACACAAAGGCACCTTTGCAAAGCTCTTCTTTGGGCCCCCCAGCAGAGCAGAGCTCTCTCAAGGCGAATAAAAGAAATTTACCTACTCCCACCAGTTTGCCAAGTGTCTCACAAAACTGGTAAGCCCTGTTTCCCTCTCCAAATTCAGCTTTCAGAAAGTTAAACATCATGTGCCCCATCAGTGGGGTCCCATTTCTTAATTTAAAAAACAGAATAAAAATTATGGGTAGCTAGCATGAGCCCTGAAGGTACTCCTGAGGTTTTCCTGCCATGGCTACCATGCTGAATGTAGCTGCAATTGATATTCATTATTTCCTTATCTAACCTAAGAAATCATTAGCTATCATATGTCCTTCCATGGACACATCCAGAATGGAGTCATAATGTAGTGCGTAAATGAAAATAGCAATAGTTCACCAGCATGATAGTTTGACATTCCACACATGAAAAAAAAGGACAAACAACCTAAAAAGGTTGTTTGATTATTTTCAAACTATAATTAATTACACGTGTAAACAGATTAGCAACAGCAACAGCTCTGGACAAGCAATTAAACAGCTAATTATAGGGAAAATGCAACTGAAGGCTCCAGCAGATGACCACCCGTCTGCTCCCCACCCCAGGTGTTCAAGTACTCTCAGTTTTGTTTGTTTAGCTTTATAAAAAACATCTGTTCATGTAACTCGGACACAGCCACAGACTGCAATACACAGAAGTAAAAGAGAAGCTCAGCTCTCCCACAAACGGTTTCCTTTCCCTTTGTCCTGCCACTGCTGTCAGGCCAAGGAACAGTTCTTGTACCCACCAAAGCATAGAAACTTGCACGTGAGTTCTGCTCCCTTTCTCCCATTATAAAACAACTTTCCTGTTGGAAAAAAAATGGCATGGGAACATTGGGACATGCCTTTTTTTTCCTGGATTACTGCAGTTCTTAAAAGATCTGCTGGTTTTCTTCACTAAATACAATATTTGAGAAGGGATGTTATTCAGTAATTTATTCCCTCAAGAGAAGTTTGCAGCAACTAAACTAATTAGGCATGAGTCTAAGTAAACATGAAAATGCTGATATGCTTCCAAGTGCCTGCACCTACTTAATTAGGTTTTGTTCTTTATTTATCTCTCAGCCTGTATGAAAGTCTCCCCTGTGACAGGAGCACTTATTTCCTTCCCATGTTCAATGCCACCTCCCCTTCCACAGCTCCTGTCTCGCTCAGGAGGGGAGAGGTTGCCCCAAAAAACAAAGACAAAAAGGATGTGGACAGAGAACTGTCCAATAATGGCTGTGTAACTGCTTGTAATCCAGCTCTGTCTGAATCATCCCAACAGCTGGAACACTTCTAATAACGGGGGTTTGTGTAGCACAGCTCAGCTCAGCACAGCTGGCCTGTGGAGGGCTCCAAACGCAGCGACACTGACAGAGCTGAGGCTGTGATTCCAGGGCAGGGGCGGGAACAGCTGAGGATGAGGTGTGGGGCAGCAGGAAACCTTTAACACAAGGTACAGAACCCAAAATGGAATGCAGCCTGGCAGCAGCGGGGCTGTGCTCTCCCAGCCTCACATCCCAGAGAGGGGCACAGCGAACGTCGGGGCGTGGTGAACTCCAGACCTTGCCAGCCGCTTGTCCCTCGCCTCATTCCCTCTCCAGCCTCGGAGCGGCGGTGGCAGCACTGCCAGTGCCAGGTGACAAACCCGCTGGGAGCCGCAGCGGGAGAGGCTCCTGCAGCTCCCTCCTGCTGCCCTGGGACACACCGGCTCAGCGGGAGGAACTGAGGAACAGTTTGGGATCAGCTTCGCTCCAGAGCAGCCCCAGGGAGCTTTCCCAGGCACCCTCACCTGGCCCAAGGCCTGGAGTCAGTCAGGATGGAAAAGCAGGGCTGGGATCGCGTCCTCCCTCAGCTCCAGAAACACCTTCCCAGCTCCTCCAGGGGCCGGGAACACCTCGGGAGCCATGAGGAGCTCCTCCCTCCCCTGGGATCGCGTCCTCCCTCAGCTCCAGAAACACCTTCCCAGCTCCTGCAGGGGCCGGGAACACCTCAGGAGCCATGAGGAGCTCCTCCCTCCCCTCATCCTTTTCTCTTTGTCTCGGTAGCTCCCTGCCAGCCCAGCAATGCCAGCAATGCCAGAGCCCAGGACACCGGGGGCTCCTGGTTCCTGCCCCTGCAGACTCTGCTAAACCCGCCTGTGTCCCACGGCTCTGCTAGCAAGAGCCAGAACTACGTCCCCAATTTTTCCTTTCCTCTTATTTTAAGAAAATGCCACAAAGTTCTCCGTATCAACAAGTGAAACTGGAATTCTGTAACTCAGAAATCTCAGCTCTGCTACTTCACAATTTTTAGAGCTCCACAGACAAACAAAGAATCACTTTGCTGAATACTTCTAAATATCTTTTTTATAAAGACACGTAAAACAAAGTCAGGAAATGCAGCAGCAAAAGAAAATAAAAATGAATATTTTTGCTAGTTGTTCTCCTTTCAACTGTATTAAAAAGTCCACAAAGATGTTCCTGAGGACACAGAAAGAGTGGATTTCTTACCCAAAAGATGTGCAGTCACGAATTAGGTGCCTTCCTCCTTTTTGAAGTCCTCCTTGATACTTGGATTCTTTGACAGGTTTGCAGTTAATTTTAAATACAACTCCTTACCTGTGTTCACCTTTTTGCTAGCTATTAGCTGGTCCCTCTATATAACATTATATATAACATTAAATCCCAAAGGTAAGATTTCACTCTGTGAGTATAATTTCTTTAGGGAAAAGTGATCTCTCCTCTTTTCTACCTTCTTGTCATGTTCTCAGAACAACACCTAAATACCAACCATTTTGATAAGTGAATGACCTATTTTTCCAGCCTGTGATTCTCAGCCTTGCCAGGAGAGACGGTGCCTCACAACCACTGGCTCTCGGCAGGGATCACTGTTTGCAAAACAGTGACATACTAAGGGCTGAGCAAGAATTTACACAATAAAGCTTAATTTTAAATCTTCCCTTCTCAAAATACAAATACTATATGGAAACAGTTGGTTTACAGATTAACATCAGTTCTAGGGGGAAAAAAGATCTCTTGATATTTTTGAAAGGGGAATGTTATTTCTTAGGCTTGTTTAAATTGTAGTTTACACTGGCTGTTTGTTGGAGATTTAGGGCTGGGAGACAATTTGGCAATTAAAACCTAAGACATTTCCTAGCTACCCGAATTTCACATTTCATGAATTAGAAAAAAACTTAGAGGAACAGTTGTTGAGAAGACCTGACGGCTGCAAGTTACCACCAGCTTCAGCCCCCCTCAAACCCTCCCATTCTGAATAGGAGATATTTATAATAATGGAACACTTCCATAAAAGCTTTTTCCCTACTGCAAAATAGTCACCATATAGATCACACAAAAACATCAGAATTATTACAGATCAGAAAAATTCCAATAACTTTTGAAGTTTGTGCATTTTTACAATTGCTTCCTTTCTCAGTTGTTGCCCATCCATAATTAACAGCTATAAAATAAAATAACTTTAAAAACGGAGCACATACCCGGTCATGCTGCCACAGGCACAGCTCCAGCAGAAGAAGAGGCAGTGGATGAGGAATGCTGGTGTGGGACACATCCAAAGGGACTCTGCGTGGGTATTACTGGTCCTTGGCACCTTCACCCCTTGGGTCTATCCAAAGCATTTTTATCAGTTTTCCAGTCACGTTTCAGTGACGAACGCGAACAAAATAAAATAACAAAAGCTACAAAGTCAGTGGGATTTCAGCACCAGTCCTTGGCCGGGGCTCCTGCCTTCCCCCTCACACACACATTGTGTGTGTTCAATGCCTGCTGATGATTCAGGCAGACATCATGGAGTCAATTCACATTTAATGACTTCTTCAAGGCAGTTTTACCACTTCTCGAGCTCTAAACTCAATTATCCATGTTTTTTCTCCACACTCCATGAGGAAATTCCCGCTCTGGAGCCGGGACTGTAACCCTGACCGCAGCAGACGAGGCCGCGCTGACGGCGGCGATCCTGAGGGAGGGCCGGACGGGCTCGCTTCCCATTTAAACAGGAGCCAGGGATTTCACAGAATCCTGGCATTCCCCAGATCCACAGGAACGAGCGTTTCCAGGGAGCAGAGCTGCCAGGGACGGCACCTCTCGCCTGTGGATCCCATTCCCACACGGACACCGGGAAGCGCTTTTGGCCTCGAGGCTGAGGCGGCTCCGACCCGGCCCCAGGGTTCGGCTCTTCCCGGGATGAGGCGGCTCCGACCGGGCCCGAGGGGGTTCGGCTCTTCCCGGGATGAGGCGGCTCCGACCGGGCCCGAGGGGGTTCGGCTATTCCCGGGATGAGGCGGCTCCGACCGGGCCCGAGGGGGTTCGGCTCTTCCCGGGATGAGGCGGCTCCGACCGGGCCCGACGGGGTTCGGCTCTTCCCGGGATGACGCGGCTCCGACCGGGCCCGACGGGGTTCGGCTCTTCCCGGGATGAGGCGGCTCCGACCGGGCCCGAGGGTTCGGCTATTCCCGGGATGAGGCGGCTCCGACCGGGCCGGAGGGTTCGGCTCTTCCCGGGCTGAGGCGGCTCCGACCCGGCCTCAGGGTTCGGCTCTTCCCGGGATGAGGCGGCTCCGACCGGGCCCGAGGGGGTTCGGCTCTTCCCGGGATGAGGCGGCTCCGACCGGGCCCGAGGGGGTTCGGCTATTCCCGGGATGAGGCGGCTCCGACCGGGCCCGAGGGGGTTCGGCTCTTCCCGGGATGAGGCGACTCCGACCGGGCCCGAGGGGGTTCGGCTCTTCCCGGGCTGAGGCGGCTCCGACCGGGCCCGAGGGTTCGGCTATTCCCGGGATGAGGCGGCTCCGACCGGGCCCGAGGGTTCGGCTCTTCCCGGGATGAGGCGGCTCCGACCGGGCCCGAGGGTTCGGCTCTTTCCACCCACACCAGTTCCCACCGCCTCAGAATCCAAGTCACAGATCCACCTCCTCACCTACCGCCCTCAGGCCTCAGAGCCGCCCAGGCCCTCCAACAGCAGAGTTTAAATTAGATTAGAGCTGTCTGGATGGGCAACCTTTGCCAGCAAAGTCTGATATCCGTGTTGTTAACGAGCAACTGACCACATGCCCCATTATACAGTAA
>VWZS01001686.1:4819-15695 GCA_013397075.1 Rhabdornis inornatus | reverse complement strand
TCCTCCTCCTCCTCCTCCTCCTCCTTCTCCTTCTCCTCCTCTCCCTTCCCCAGAAGCCCCATGGTGGCACAGATCCCATCCCTCCCTGGCTCCCCTGCAATCTCTAACCCGTGGATTTTCTCACCAACAGCAAGCAGAGGAAGAAAACGAGCTGAGGAAAAAGCAGGAGCAGGCCTTAATGGAAAAACTCATGGAGCAAGAAGCGTTGATGGAGCAGCAGGACCAAAAGGTATGGGACAAACAGAGCTTCCAGGTGGGATCATATTCCTGATTTTCAGAAATTCAGCTCTGAGTGAGGAATTGTAGCTGCCTAGAAAGAGTCTGGAAGTTTTTATGGAGGAAACTGGGATAGGCTGGAAAAGTTGTGTGTGGTTGTGCTGCTGTGGAAGTCTGCAAAACTAAGGAAAACTAAACAGGTGGAAAGAATTTTTTTCCATATTTCCACGAGCTGAACTTTCTCCTTCCCTGACTTCTCCACGGAGCAGGAGCACACGGCCGTTCCCAGCCTTGGGAATGGGCTGGGAATGGCAGGAATCAGTGGGGTGTGTGGGTGTGGGAGGTTCAGCAGGGAGCCCAGGAGAGCTGGAGCCGCATCCTGAGCAGCCCCGTGCGTGTTCCCAGTCCCCTTCCCACAAGAGCAAGCGGCAGCAGCAGGAGCTGATCGCGGAGCTGCGGCGCCGCCAGGTCAAGGACAACCGGCACGTGTACGAGGGCAAGGACGGCGCCATCGAGGACATCATCACAGGTACCCTGATCCCAAACCCTGATCCCAAACCCTGATCCCAAACCCTGATCCCAAACCCTGAGCCCAAACCCCAAACCCTGACCCCATCACAGGGACCCTGAGCCCAAACCCTGACCCCAAACCCTGACCCCATCACAGGGACCCTGACCCCAAACCCTGACCCCATCACAGGGACCCTGACCCCAAACCCTGACCCTGAACCCTGACCCTGAACCCTGACCCCATCACAGGGACCCTGACCCCAAACCCTGAGCCTGAACCCTGACCCTGAACCCTGACCCCATCACAGGGACCCTGACCCCAAACCCTGACCCCAAACCCTGACCCTGAACCCTGACCCTGAACCCTGACCCCATCACAGGGACCCTGACCCCAAACCCTGACCCCGAACCCTGACCCCATCACAGGGACCCTGACCCCAAACCCTGATCCCAAACCCTGACCCCATCACAGGGACCCTGACCCCAAACCCTGATCCCAAACCCTGACCCCATCACAGGGACCCTGAGCCTGACCCCAAACCCTGACCCCTGACCCCATCACAAGTACCCTGACCCTGACCCTGAGCCTGAGCCTGACCCTGAACCCTGACCCCAAACCCTGAACCCTGACCCTGACCCCAAACCCTGTCCCCATCACAGGTCCCCTGACCCTGAATCCTGACCCTGACCCTGAATCCTGACCCTGTCCCCATCACAGGGTGTCCCCTGCACCCCCTGTTCCCTGGCATCACAGGTACCCCCTGCCCCCCTCCCCTCTGCCAGTCAGTTGGGAATCTCAGCCTCAGGAATTCCCAGAGGGAATCTGCCAGCCTCAGGAACACCAGGGGGGATATTCCAAACTCAGGGTATTCCAGGAATTCCCTGGGGGGATATTCCAGCCTCAGGAATTCCCAGGGAGATATTCCAGCCTCAGGAATTTCAGGGGGGATCTACCAACCAGCTGAGAATTTCAACCTCAGGAACAACAGCCTCAGGAATTTCCAGGGGGATATTCCAGGCAGTTGGGAGATCCAGTCTCAGGAATTTCCAGGGGGATATTCCAGGCAGTTGGGAGATCCAGTCTCAGGAATTTCCAGGGGGATATTCCAGGCAGTTGGGAGATCCAGTCTCAGGAATTTCCAGAGGGATATTCCAGGCAGTTGGGAGTTCCAGTCTCAGGAATTTCCAGAGGGATATTCCAGGCAGTTGGGAGTTCCAGGCTCAGGAATTTCCAGGGGGATATTCCAGCCTCTGGAATTCCCAGGGCTGAGCAGCTGAGTGGCTGCTCCTGGGCTTTGTCCCCTCCTGAGGGCGTTGCTTGTGTGGCGTGGAGCAATTCCAGAAGGTTCTGCTCCTTCTCTTGCAGCTTGTGGGGACATTCCCAGGGTTTAGAGCAGGCAGGGAATGCCTGATCCCAGCAGCTGCTCCAGCTGTGCCCTGTGGATCTGGCCCACATCCCTTTTTTCTCCCCACAAATGGGATCAGTGTGAGGATGGAGATCCCTTGCTTTCATTAAGATTGATCCCAGAAATCCTCCAGTCAAGCCCCAGTGACCCCAAACTGCTCCAGGTTTTTCCTGCAGATCCCAGAGGGAAGGGACACAGCCCCTGGTGCAGCAAATATTTGCTGATTAAAAGCCACCTGGACTGCATCATTCCCAGGAATTAAATCATTTTTAACACTTCCAGCTTCTGGGATCACAGACCTGAAAGTTTTCCACGTTTGTCCCCTCTGGTGTGGAAGGAAAATTATTTAACACCTCAGGAGCTTCACAAACTCCATTTCCTTGCACAGAACCAACAACAACAACAAAAAAAAAAATTAAAAAAAAAGTCTTTGCCAGCAGCTCCTGGAAGTTTTCCACAGGAGTTTTTCCTGCAGAAGGGCAGGGCAGCTGTTTGACCTCTCCCTAAGGAAAGCCAGGGAATTTGTGTGAGAAGCTTTCCCAACTCCTTTTAACCTTGGTCAGTGGCCCTGGGATAACATTCCTCATTTAAAGGGCAGCAATATCCAACCTGGCATGGCTTCCACAGCTCCTCCAGACTCCTGGGATTTGGTTTAATTGGAAAAATGGTTCTGCTCGGGGGCAGGAGCAGATTGTGTGGCAGACACACATCCCTGTGGAAAAACCATCCAGGGGAGAGGGTGCCAGGCTCCAGTTTAACATTTCCTGTGATCCTGGGCCTGGATTTGCCCATTTTGGGGCCTCAAAGCCATGGAGCTGGAAAGGTCAGGAATGGAAGGTCAGGAATGGAAGGTCAGGAATGGAAGGGTCAGGTAGGGCCAAGGTCACCTCCACATCCCTGGAGATTTCCCAGTAAATCCTGCACCTCCCAGTCCTGGAGATTTCCCAGTAAATCCTGCACCTCCCAGTCCTGGAGATTTCCCAGTAAATCCTGCATCTCTCATTCCTGGAGATTTCCCAGTAAATCCTGCACCTCCCCAGTCCTGGATATTTCCCAGTAAATCCTGCACCTCCCCAGTCCTGGAGATTTCCCAGTAAATCCTGCACCTCTCATCCCTGGAGATCTCCCAGTAAATCCTGCACCTCCTATCCCTGGAGATTTCCCAGTAAATCCTGCCCCTCCCAATCCTGGAGATCTCCCAGTAAATCCTGCACTTCTCCATCCCTGGAGATTTCCCAGTAAATCCTGCACCTCTCATCCCTGGAGATCTCCCAGTAAATCCTGCCCCTCCCAGTCCTGGAGATTTCCCAGTAAATCCTGCACCTCCCATCCCTGGAGATCTCCCAGTAAATCCTGCCCCTCCCAATCCTGGAGATTTCCCAGTAAATCCTGCACCTCCCATCCCTGGAAATGTCCCAGGCCAGGCTGGATGGGGCTGGGAGCAGCCTGGGACATTGGGAAGTGTCCCTGCCATGGCTGGGGTGGAATGGGATGGGATTTAAGGTCCCTTCCATCCCAAATCATCCCCAAACACCAAGGTCTTCCCACAAACCTGTAGCACACCTTAAAGCATGTTTTTCAAGGGAATTATTGTATTAGTGGCCGTGGGGGAATGGCTTTAGGATGAAGGAAAGATCAGGGATTGGGAAGGAATTCCTGGCTGGGAGGGTGGGCAGACCCTGGCACAGGGTGCCCAGAGCAGCTGTGGCTGCCCCTGGATCCTTGGGAATGTCCCAGGCCAGGCTGGGCAGGGCTTGGAGCACCCTGGGACGGTGACAGGTGTCCCTGCCATGGCAGGGGATGACTTCAAGGTCCCTTCCCACCCAAACCCTTCCGGAATTCCACGAGCGGCTCCAACACCTCCTCACTGCTCACCACCGCGTTGTCCCGGGGCCGGTGAGGAGCAGGCTGCAGCGTGTCCCGGTGTGCCAGTGTCCCCCCGGGGCAGCCCAGAGCTGTCCCCGTGCCCGGGGCAGCGCCGGTGCCGCTGCTTTGAGCGTGGCTCTTGTTGTTCCCATGCAGTGCTGAAGTCGGTGCCGTTCACCGCCCGGAGCGCCAAGCGCGGCTCTCGCTTCTTCTGCGACCCCGTTGTCCCCGAGGAATTCCATTTCTAAACTCTCCCTCTTTCACACCTGGCGCTCTTAGAAACCAGGAAGGTCGCTGTAGGCTCTGTGCCACTCTCTTTGTGTGGATGTCAGGCAGGAGTCTGTGGCTGTTGAGTGTGTCGTGGTGTCCGTTGTCCTCCTGGCGTCGTCGTGGTGTCCCCTGTGTGGCATGTCCTCTTCATCCCACTGATCCCATCCCATCCCATCCCACTGTGTCCCGTAGGACAGCGAGGTGGGAGTCACTGGGCTGAGTCTCCTGCAGCCCAAGCAGTGACAGCTCACCTGGCTCATCTGTCACCTCGGGGGGCCGTGCATGTGGCACCTCCCAGCGCAATTCCGGGCTGCACGGACCTTGGGAATGGCCTTGGGGGTGGCCTCTGGCTCGGGAATGTCACCCATGGGGTGGTTTGGGATTCCTGACCAGCACCTGCATGTTCAGCTGCACGGGGTGGAACAGTTCTCTCCTTGTTTGGTCACGTCCACATTTAACTCTTTCATTCCATGTCGGTTCCACGCCAGCTTTGTTTGATGGAATCAGGAATTCTGATTGAGCAGGGGGAGTGGGGGGCAGGGCTGGGAATGCTGGGAATACAGGGAATGGTGCTGAGGCCCAGCTGACGTGGAACTGAGCCATTGCCATCGTGGTGTCCCTAACCCAGCATGGCCTGGACACTGCTGCCCTCCTTGGGGACTCATCTTGAGAAGCCAGCAGTGCTCCTTCCACCTTTCCCTGTGCAATTCCCTCAGTGCTGCCGGAAAATCCCCAGACTAACCCACTCCGTGGTTCTTTGCTCTTCTGGCTCCTCTCTGTCTTCTCTCCCTGGAGCCAACCTTCAAAGCAGCTTGGAATTGGGGCAGGGAGCCTCTCCTGTCCCTGCTGTCCCTCCTGCCCTGCCTAACCCCCCTTGCTCTGTGCTGTCTGCCTGGGACCTTTGAACACTGACTCTTCATTCTCCATCCCATTTTTTTTACTTAACCATCAGTTTTTTGTGTTTTGTTGTTTTTTTTTTCTCTGTTTGTTTTTTTGTTTTGTTTTGTTTTGTTTTCTCTGTTTAGCCCTAAAGAAGAATAATATCACTAAATTTCCCAATGTTCACTCGAGGGTAAGGATTTCTTCTAGCACAGCCGTGGTGGAGGATTCCCAGAGCTGGCAAGCATCACTTTTTCCTTGGCTTCCTCCTCTCTCTCTGTGCCAGCAGCTGGTGGTAGATGTGGCTGAGCTAATACTGGTGAGACCCTCGAGGCCAGTGGAGACCCAGATCCTTGATTTTCACCTCTGCAGGTGCAGGGATCCACAGGGTGTGGGCTGGTGCCCATCATCACGGTTTTGGCCACTTCTCCTCCAGCTGAGCCCAAACACAGTCTTGTCCCCAGGTGCTGTTGGTTGGTGACCACCTTCACATTCCATTTTGGCCATTCTAATTCAAATCCAGCCCAGAATGATCCTGTCCCCAGGTGCTGTTGGTTGGTGACCACCTTCACACTCCATTTTGGCCATTTTAATTCAAATCCAGCCCAGAATGATCCTGTTCCCAGGTGCTGCTGGTCGGTGACCACCTTCACATTCCATTTTGGCCATTTTTATTCAAATCCAGCCCAAAATAATTTTGTCCCCAGATGCTGTTGGTTGGTGACCACCTTCACATTCCATTTTGGCCATTTTAATTCAAATCCAGCCCAGAATGATCCTGTTCCCAGGTGCTGCTGGTCGGTGACCACCTTCACATTCCATTTTGGCCATTTTTATTCAAATCCAGCCCAAACACAGTCTTGTCCCCAGGTGCTGTTGGTCAGTGACCACCTTCACATTCCATTTTGGCCATTCTAATTCAAATCCAGCCCAAAATAATCCTGTTCCCAGGTGCTGTTGGTCAGTGACCACCTTCACATTCCATTTTGGCCATTTTAATCCAAATCCAGCCCAGAATGATCCTGTTCCCAGGTGCTGTTGGTCGGTGACCACCTTCACATTCCATTTTGGCCATTTTTATTCAAATCCAGCCCAAACACAGTCTTGTCCCCAGGTGCTGTTGGTCAGTGACCACCTTCACATTCCATTTTGGCCATTCTAATTCAAATCCAGCCCAAAATAATCCTGTTCCCAGGTGCTGTTGGTCAGTGACCACCTTCACATTCCATTTTGGCCATTTTAATCCAAATCCAGCCCAGAATGATCCTGTTCCCAGGTGCTGTTGGTCGGTGACCACCTTCACATTCCATTTTGGCCATTTTTATTCAAATCCAGCCCAAACACAGTCTTGTCCCCAGGTGCTGTTGGTCAGTGACCACCTTCACATTCCATTTTGGCCATTCTAATTCAAATCCAGCCCAAAATAATCCTGTTCCCAGGTGCTGTTGGTCAGTGACCACCTTCACATTCCATTTTGGCCATTTTTATTCAAATCCAGCCCAGAATGATCCTGTTCCCAGGTGCTGTTGGTCGCTGTGAATCCATCACCGTCACACTCTGCTGTGGCCATTTCTCTTCCAGCCCAGCCCAGGGCAGTTGGGCTGTTGGCCCCAGGTGTCCCCAGTTCTGTCCCCAGGTGTTGCAGCCCCACAGTTGGGTTCTGTGTGAGGTGGAGTCTCCAGCTCCAGGTGTGGAGAGAGGAGAGCTGAGAACTTTGGGAGCTCTGGGTAACGCCCACCACGAGTTTTTCCAGGGAATCTGAGGGATTTGCCCAGTCCAACACAAATTTGTTGGCCAGGAGATCAACATTTGAACTGGAATTTTCTTCAGGGCTTGTTCTGCTGTAGGTGCACAGGTGACAGCACATGTGACACCTGTGATGTCACATTGACCATCCCATCCATCAGCTTTCTCCCTTTTCCATCCATCCCATCCCGTGCTCAGTGTTCCCTCCCGAGCTCTCCCGTCCTTGGGCTGATGGAGGAAGCATCGCTCCAGCCATGGAGAGCAGCTGGAGAATCCCAGCCCAGCGCCAGCTGCTTTTCCCAGGGCACCTCTTCTGGATCTCAGGGGTCCTTGCCAACCTGAACGATCCCATAAATCCATCCTAAATGGGATGGGGGGATCCTAAATCCACCCTGGTGTGGCTGGACCTGCCACCAGTGGGGAACATCCTCGAGCTCCAGGGTTTAGAGGAGTGTGGGAACACGTGGGGAACATCCCAAAGGACCTGCCTGGGGTCTGTGTGGCCTTTGTGAGAGCTGTGAGGGGACACTGATCCCACAGCAGCATCCCTGAGATCCCACATTCACATCCATGGTGATCCCACATTCACATCCTCATGATCCCACAGTACATCCCCATGATCCCACAACACCGTCCCCACACCCATGGTGATCCCACAGCACATCCCTGTGATCCCACAGCACTGTTTCCACATTCACATCCCTGTGNTGGGGGGATCCTAAATCCACCCTGGTGTGGCTGGACCTGCCACCAGTGGGGAACATCCTCGAGCTCCAGGGTTTAGAGGAGTGTGGGAACACGTGGGGAACATCCCAAAGGACCTGCCTGGGGTCTGTGTGGCCTTTGTGAGAGCTGTGAGGGGACACTGATCCCACAGCAGCATCCCTGAGATCCCACATTCACATCCATGGTGATCCCACATTCACATCCTCATGATCCCACAGTACATCCCCATGATCCCACAACACCGTCCCCACACCCATGGTGATCCCACAGCACATCCCTGTGATCCCACAGCACATCCCTGTGATCCCACAGCACTGTTTCCACATTCACATCCCTGTGATCCCACATTCACATCCCCATCATCCCACATTCACATCCCCATCATCCCACATGAGCACCGTCCTCATGATCCCACTGCCCCATTCCCACGTCCCCATGATCCCACATTCACATCCATGGTGATCCCACCAGTATTACCCCGCCATTGGGGCGCGTAGTTGCAGCATGTCCATCCTTATCCCACCCCTATCCCACCCTTCTCCCGTCCTTATCCCATCCTTATCNGGATTTTTGGGATCAGAGGGATTATCCTGGCTGGAGCGTGGCTGTGCCTGCAGGGATCCCCCAGCCAGGGACAGCTGGAGCCACCAGGGCCACCGCCTGTCCCTGGGAGCTCTTCCTGGGATTGTCCCGCTGGAGGATCCCCATCCTTCGGAGAACTCCCTCCAGCCGATCCAGCTGGAATCAGGCCCCGTTTGCAGAGGGATTTGGGATACAAAGGTCACTTTTGTCACCCTGAAATCCCAGATTTTATGGCTGTGGGGTGAGGGGGAAACCTGTCCTGGCACTGGAAACCACATCCCATCCCATCCCTATTCCATCCCTATTCCATCCTTCTCCCATCCTTCTCTCATCCCTGTCCCATCCCTATCCCATCCTTCTCCCATCCTTACCCATCCCTATCCCATCCTTATCCCATCTCTATCCCATCCCTGTCCCATCCCTATTCCATCCCTATCCCATCCTTCTCCCATCTCTATCCCATCCCTATCCCATCCCTATCCCATCCCTGTCCCATCCCTATCCCATCATTCTCCCATCATTCTCCCATCACTCTCCCATCCCGTCCCCGCTGCCGTTCTCCACAAGCTGCTTTGGCTGGCTTTCCGGCGGGGCTGTTCCTGCGTGTCCTGCCGTGCCGTGTGTCCGTGTGTCCGTGTGTCCGTGTGTCCGTGTGTCCGTGCTGACGGTGCCGGCTCCCCGCAGATCTCCGGAGCCAGCCGTACCGCCGCGCCGACGCGCTGAGGAGGAGCGTGCGCCGCCGCTTCGACGAGCACGGGCTGCGCGCCAACGGCGCCGAGCTGGCCATGTGAGCCCTGCCGGGAGCCCTGCTAGCCAAGCCTGGCCAGCCTCCACATCCCTGCTTTCCCAGGGAAAAGGGATTGGGTTGTTTTGTTTTGTTTTTTGGTTTTTTTGTTTTGTTTTTTTTCTGGGGGGTGCTCCGCGCTCTCCACGCCCAAGTGCCTCAAGTGGGAATTCCTGCTCCGACGACGGATCCCAGCCGTGGGGTTGGGGTTGGGGTTGGTTGGGTTTCTCTCTGGATGTCGAGGTTCTCGGCAGGATTTGTAACCAAAATGTAAAATACGGGTTGGTTTCTGGGGAGGAGGGGGGTTGGGTTGGTGAGAGCAAGGGGTCCTGTGGGCCTGACTGGTTGGAAACTGGGAATACTGGGAATACTGGGAATACTGGGATGTGCTTGGCTTTTAATGCTGGGCCTCGGCGCCTTCGGCTGCACTTAACGGCTGTTTTTTAATTAGAACTACAAACAAAGACATCTAAGGGCTTTCTGGACACGGAATTAAAATAATCCCAAGGAGCAGCAGCCCAGGCCTTTTATCCCAGCCCAGATGGAAAATGGGCCCACAGGGACTGGAATGGAGCAGGAGGTTTGGGATGTTCCAGGCCTTTGGCTGGGGGGGCCAAGGGAGGCAGCGTTGGGATAACAGCGGATTTATTAATTAGCACTAAGCAATTAACACCCAGTAATCAGTGTTAGGCTCTGAGGAGCACTGCAGTCCAGCTCCTTGGCAGGGGGATTCCAGCTCTGAGGCGTTCCCACTCAATTCCCTGCTGAGGGGAAGCCCAGCTGAAAATTCCCGCTGGGTTTTTAGGCTCTCCAGGGCATTTCCCAAGCCTAAAAAAAGGGACAGGAGGCAGATTTGGGATGGCGGTGCCCCTCCCTGCCACCCAGAGCAGCAGCAGCAGCAGCAGCAGCAGCAGCAGCATGGATCCCACTTCCACATCCAGGAGCTGGGAAGAGCTGCACTGGAATTGGAGAAATTTGTCCTTCCCAAAAATCCCATTTTGCTTCCAGCTTCCCTGCCTGGGCTCGTCCCTCTGTTAATTGTAAAATTTCTTGTATAGTATTTAACCACTGAATTTCTTTGCCCTTTTCCATTGTGCTCCCGTGAACCACTGGTGAAGGTCCCTGTTTTTTTTTTTTTTTGTTTGTTTGTTTTGGTTTTTTTTTGTTTTTTTTCCTTCCGTTTTTTTTTTCCTTGGATAATGTGTAGTTATATGATAATCTGTTTTTAAATGTACAGATATTTTGCTACAAAATTGGTGCAGTTTTTTATGGTTTTTACACTCCCCCCTGCCCCCCTTAGCCTCTGAGTAATATTGTAAATATTGTTTAAAAGGAAATAAATGCATCAAGCCTGTGCTATACAATCTGAATGTTATTTTAACTTATAGTTTTTGTTTTGTTTTTTTTATATTTAACTAAAAGGACAGTTTGGGACTCAAGAGTTACCACATTGACCAATTTCCAGGAATTTTTCCTTGAAAAACTGCCAAGTTTTTTGCATTTACAGCACTGTGTACTTGACCTGCTAAAGAGAACATGCCACTGTTGGGATGAGTGTTTGCATCAGAGAAAATTGCATCATTTCAATTTCAAATTTCAGCACTTGTGGGGGTTTAAGCACTAAATCTCGTTTTCTTCAGCTCAAAGGTATTTTTTTAATAAAAGCCCAAAAATGAAAGCCAAGCTGGCATGTTCTCTTTTATATTTTTCTAGTCATAGATCTGCTTCTTAGCAAGGTTAGAAGTGTTTTCTAAAGCAGTTCACGTTCCTTTCCTGGTCTGTTCCTGCCATAAAATAAATAAACTATTTACACTACTACACTGAAATCCTGAGGGGTTTTTTTTTTGGGTCACTTTAACCTGTTTTTTCTGTTTTTTTTTTTTTTTTTAAA